>ML826328.1:84567-109791 GCA_009831015.1 Picea engelmannii | reverse complement strand
ACAATGTGGATAGTGAGGAGGAGGTGCAAGACACTAGATCCACTAGCTCAGAGGAGGAACCATTACAGGCATAGAAGAAACCTCCACAGAGACCACCAATGATGGCAGGGACCCACCCATTGGTAGCACCACAACCTCCTCAGCAGGATAATGGACGAAAACCAGGAAAGGGAGGAGTCATAGCGACCCTTTCTGGTGTTCCCAGGTATGACACCCTCCGAATCAGAGGGACTATTCAGGGACAATGGGAAATATCCCTAATCAATGGTGGGGACACCCACAACTTCATTGATTTTCCATTGGTATTGAGGCAGTCACTTCAGACAAAGGAGTTTGAGGGATTTGATGTTGCAGTAGCAGATGGCCATACAATGGAGTTTCTAGACAGAGTCCCGAACTTGGAGATAAAGTTAGGTAACTACACCGTGAGAGACACATTTTATGTAGTTGACCTATCAGACATAGATGTAGTGTTGGGAGTCCAGTGGTTGATCACATTGGGAAAAATCACCACCAACTACCAAACCTTGGACATGGGGTTCAGGGACAATGACAGGAAGAGGATCGTTCTGAGGGGCATGTCGACAAGGCCGCCCAAGACAATTTCAGCCAAGAGGATGGAGATGATTTTCAGGCATGGGGAGGTAGCATATGCTACATAGTGCTTGATCACTACATAAAAGGATTTAGAGGGTCAACAATAGTATCATACAAAAATCAAGAAATTTTTGGGAAGGAATCATCAGGTTTTTGGTTCGATTCCACCAGGGAGACCACTTGAAAGGGGGTTTGAGCATACTATTGAGCTATAGGAGGGGGCCAAACCTATGATCACACCACCCTATCATCATCCTAGGAGGTTCAAGGATGAGATAGAGAAAGCAATTAATGAATTGCTAGCGATGGGACACATCATACCTAACAACAATCCATTCGCTTCTTCAGTTGTCTTAGTTCTGAAGAAGGATGGTATCATGAGGATGTGTATCGACTATCGGGCCTTGAACAAAAAAACCATCAAGAACCGGTATCCTATCCCTCGCATCAATGAGTTGATGGATGAAATTCATGGGGTAGTTTTCTTCTCGAAGATTGATCTACGCTCTGGATATCATCATATGAGCATCCGAGAGAAAGACATAGAGAAGACGACATTCATATGCCACTTTGGTCATTTTGAGTTCCTGGTTATGCCATTTGGGCTAACCAATGCACCGACTACATTTCGGTCTTGCATGAACCACATATTCAGGTATTAGTTGAGGAAATAAGTCTTGGTTTTCTTTGACGACATCTTGGTCTATAGCAAGACATGGTAGGAGTATATGAGGCACTTGGATGAGGTATTGAGCATCATGGAGACACAATCACTATACGCCAAAGAGTCCAAGTGTGAGTTCGGTATGAAGGAACTACTTTACTTGGGCCACATCATCAGTGCACATGGGGTACAGGTGCACCAGGAGAAGATCAGGGCCATTATGGATTGGCCAATGCCCAGGAATGTGACATAGTTGAGGAGCTTCTTTGGGCTATGAAACTATTACAGACGGTTTGTCAGAGGTTTTTCTCAGCTTGGAAAACCACTTACAGATCTCACCCGACATGGGGCTTTCATCTGGACCGAGGAGTCACATAAATCCTTTGATCACATGAAGGAAGTCATGGGCACATGTCCAGTGTTAGCATTACCATACTTCACTTTACCGTTTGTATTAGAGTGTGATGCGTCCGACGAGGATATCAGGGAAGTTTTGATGGAGGGAGGACACCCCATTGTGTTTGAGAGCAGGAAGCTGAGTCAAACCGAGAGGCTGTACTCCATTTATGGCAAGGAAAATATGGCCATCATGCATTCCTTGACCAAATTCAGACAATATTTGATGGGTAACAAATTCGTGGTCAAAACAGATCACAACAACTTAAAGTATTTCATTGAGCAGAAGGACCTCAGTGAGCGCTAACATAAATGGGTGACAAATATGCAGGCCTTCTACTTCGACATAGAGTACATCAAGGGAAAGAAGAACATTGTGTCCGATGCACTATCTAGGAGACCTGCAACATGTTCTTTGATGGAGTTTTCAACGGATTGGAAATCCCACTTGTTAGTGGAATATTTCAAGAACAAGTTTGCTTGTGAGGTTTTGGATGGATAGGTTCAGGATGATAGGTATAAGCTCATTGTTGATGTCATATTCTACAAGGACAGAGTCTACTTAGTACCGGATTTAGGACTCAAGAAGAAGATCCTAGCAACAGTTCATGATTCACTACTGGCAGACCATAAGGGTTTTTTCAAAACCTACAGGAAGATCAAAGAGAGGTTCTCATGGAAGGGCCTCAAGCAGGACGTTATGAGGTACATCAGTGAGTGTGTGAATTTTTAGCAGAACAAGTTAGAGCATACTCTTCCAATATGACTACTTTAGCCACTTCCCATTCCGGATAAAAAATGGGAGAGCATATCGATGGACTTCATCACAGGCCTACCCAAGGTTCAGGGTAAGGATTGCATCTATGTGGTGGTCGAAATATTGACAAAGTTTGCTCACTTCTATGCCATACCGATATAGTACAACGTAGTTCAGGTGTCTAAGTTGTTCTTCAAGGTGGTCTTCAGTCTCCATGGGTTTCCGAGGAACACCATCAGTGATAGGGGAAATAGGTTTATTGGTACATTCTAGAGGGAGTTGTTTAGATTGGTGGGGACATAATTGACACCCAACACCAACTATAACCCTTAGATATATGGGAAGACCGAGATAGTCAACAAGTGGGTTGAGGGGTATTTGAGGAACTATGTGGGTGGAAAACATAGAACATGGTTCAGGTGGCTACATATAGGGGAGCATTGCTACAACACCACTTTCCACATGTCCATTGGCATTACACCCTTCTGAGGATTGTATGGTTATGATGCTCCCACTTTGATAGAATTTGTTTTTGGGGAGAGTAGAGCTCCCAAATCCAAGGATTGGATCACCGAGAGTTAGGAGATTCTCAAGTTACTGAAAGAGAACCCGCAGAAAACACATAATCGACAGAAGATGAGTACATATAGGCACATGATAGAGTGCAACTTTGAGGTTGGGGACTTGGTTTTCCTGAGACTCCAACCCTACATAATTCATCTTTGAAGAAGAATGGGGCCGAGAAGTTCAAGCCCATATTTTATGGACCTTACAGGATCATGCGCCAGGTAGGTGAGGTTGCTTATGATATAGAGCTTCCAGAGGGAAGAAAGATCCATAACTTGTTCCACGTATCTTGCCTCAAGAAGGCTGCGGGACAATTCATCATCACATTAGAGGAGATTTCCCCTTTGGATGAGGAGGGACAATTGGAGTTGGTTCTGGAGGAGGTACAAGATTTTTGAGAGTGAAAACTGAGGAGCAGGGTCATCCGAGAGTGTTTGATAAGATAGGGCTTACAGTAGAGGATGTTACTTGGGAGAGCGAGCAGGTGTTGCAACACCCTGGATTGGTATTGCTTGAGGAAAATAAATTTCGAGAAGGGAGGACTGTAATGTTCCTTTCCAAATAAGAGCTCTAGAGAGGAGGATTAATGGTCTAAATAACCCCGTTAGACTATAGCCAGGACCATGCAGGGGTAAACATGGTTACTAGAGGTCACTTCAGCCGAGGGTGTTATAATTCGAAAGTGACATAGATCTAAAAGTGACTAAAATCACTTTTAAGTCAAAGTGAGCTAAAAATAGAACATATAAGCTAAAAATAGGTCAACAATGAATTAGGGTTTCAGGAAGCTATAAAGGAAGGGTAAAGCGACCTAATTGGGAGGATGCAGATTTTGACTTGTCATTGAGGAGAGAGGCACATCTCAAGAGAGAGATCTCAGTGGATTCTAGGAGGAATACACCCAATGGTTGATTTCGGTGTTGAGAGACACACCCTAGTCACTGGGAAGATCACACAGATCTTCCATCAATCTTCAACAATAGTTACACAAATTGCAACAGCAAGGGCACACTTATTTAGGGTGAGGGCGTGAATTCTGAGGAGGTTTAGTGAGTCTACTTGTCCTATCCAGGGAGAATCCAGGGATTCCCTTCCAACCCAGTTGAGAGGAAGGAAAGGCACATATATTTCCTAGTTTCTCGTTAGATTATGACAGAGAAATCATCCGGGGTGCATCTTCCAGCCATTGAGGGTGCGATAGTTAGGGAGGACACATTTGGGATTCTCGAGTGATCATCATATCATATCCAGGGAAATCCTTCTGAACCATTTCATAGTAGCCTGGGGCGCTCAATTTGAGATCCTTATCAGCCGATTCCGATGGGGGAATCACTAGGGCACAGTTTCCAACAGTAGAGGGGGCACATTTCCCCAAGGGGATCCATCCGGGGTCCAGACATATCAACAGAGGGCTGATTGTTAGCAGGTCAGTCACCATGACTGAGAGTGAGAGCATAGCACACTCTTTGGGATAGTTTTTTGGGATAGTTTCTAGGAAGATACGAGGGGTTTAGCCACTAGGGTGAACTTTCTAGTCTTGCAACAGTTGTCGTAGATTGCAACAGATCTTACATCTCATCCATTGATTCTGCAACCCTCTTCTAGTATCAAGTATTATTGTTTTAGTTTTCTTATTGTATTCCAACTAAGATCCTTTTGTCACTGATCTATCCGAGTGATTTATTTTATTCAGTCGCAYTTGACATTGTACTCCRCAGAKATATCATAATATATGGTTTGCWGTYTTTTGTCTCATTTACTATCTGTATGCTCATTTATATGATGTAAACAATTAATTGTCTACACACACATGAAAAAAACACCAAGAGTATAAAAACACTCAACTAAAATGCATCCAGAAACCCCCAGTGTATCAGATCAAGCAACAAACATATCAAATTAGCAACATTTCCTAGACTAGCTGAATCTAGGATATTACAGGATCACTGATGATTATGGAGAGATGTGATCAGGATATGCAGGAGGATTTCCATGTGTCACATGGACCACCATTCATGAGGGGTTCTGAGACAGTTGGTCATACATATACACCTAAGGATTCCAGAGCCAAGGGAAATTATGAGGACACTTACATTTGGGTTTCAAGATTGTTTGATATACATGTAGAGGCTTCCCCAATATTACACCTAGGATACATGATGATGCAGAAGGATACACGAGCTTGCATGAGTATACATGGACATATAGTGATGAATGGTAGTTCATAGGGACATGCATAGGTGTACAATGGGATCCAGGGGGACGCATTGGAGTGCATAGAGGAGACATTCTTAGTGGAGCATGGAGATTCCTCTCCCTTGCAATAATACATAGATATGGGAGATCACCTTCTCAATAGTAGCAATTATATGAGTGATTATGGAGGGAGTGTGATTGACCATTAGTTTTTTGAATTACCTATTGTTGTACCCGATGGTTTGAGATTAGTGATGAGTACAAGTGATTATTCACCAGGGGTTCCAGTGGATGATTTCTTGGTTAATCCTTTGGGGTTGACCAATGCATATGATACTCCCCAGTCCTACATACAATTGCGTGGGACGGGGAGAGTTGTTAGACATATACCTCCTGACATGGGATATGCCATTATATATATTATGATAGGGGATGTTTGTTGGAGACAGTCAGATGAGGCTTTGGGCATGATGGAGAGCATCCTCAGCTGTGGGACAAAGTATGCTCCAGATGTAGATATAGGTTCAGAGTCTCAATGGGACGAGGACTGGGAGCAGAGATGGACAGATGCTTCTGATGAGGTCTATGAGGTCATTTGGCAGGATGTATGGTCACAACAAGCAACATTAGAGATCTTGAGGACCATACATGATGTACCTGTAGTTGGACAACTTGGCCATTTCAGGGCTCATTAGTAGGTCAAAGAGAGATTCTCCTTGGAGGATTTAAAGGATGATTCCTAGAGGCATATGGAGGCATGTTTGGTATGTCAATGTCACGAGTAAGAGAATGATTACTTAGCCAACCGCATTTCAATGCTGAGTTGGGAGAGTATGCTAGCTTATCACGACCCTGGTGCACTAGAGACATATAGTAGGGCTTACTTCATAGGCATATTGCTGGAGCATGGGACACCACAGAAAATGATGTGGATTGGAAGAGAGGCCGAGTTTCATGATCATGGACTGGACAACATAGCTATTAGTATACTACAATTGAAGGATCACAGTTTGGTAGGCACTGAGATGTATGGTATGGCACCATCTGAGTTATGGGATGCAGGGATTGGTGCTCTTCTAGAGTGCATGGGAGTTTCAGGGATTGACATGATTGGTTACTTCCATTGTTGGGGGAATTTGAGAGCAGGTCAAGACGGGGATTCTATGTGCCAGGATGGATCGGCTTGGTTGAGGATCAGGTATATCAATCTGTCATATTTTTGGTTAGGAGGGGATATGGATACTACTGGAGGTATTAGCTTAGAGATTGACTTGGATGAGAGATTCCTTGAGGGATGAATACTGTATTTATTTGTTTCATTGGTTGGGGGTCTTTAGGAGACTCTAGGCGTTGAGGTATTACAGGACTATACCTTGCAGGGAACTGCAATTCACATCTTGATTTGGGATCCAGGGATTGGAGTGCTTGGTAGTCCATAGTTTGATGGAGTTGATATTGTGGTGAACCAAGCTGGTTCACTATGTAAATATCCAGTATAAATAGGACAATACACAATAATCCATTTAATGATAGTAAATATATTTAATAATAATGTATACGAATATGATATGAATGAGATGATTACAAATAAGGAATGGGGGTTGTATATATATCCCGTGCAGGGGTGCCCTTTCATAAGATACATGACCTTTCATATGTCATGTCTCTTCATAATTAAGTATTAATCATTAGTTATTTATATTATTCATTATTATCTATTTATACCTATTTTTGTGTATTTTTATGTTCATAACATTGCCTTCCCCTTAAAAATGCTTTTTCCTCGAAGCATACTTATGGAAGACTTATCTCTTGCTCTAGCTTGTAGTATTGGGTCATGATAATTCATTATTGATCTAGTGATTGTTGAGGACCCAAGTCAATATGATATTTTAATCAATGAGCATAACTATCGAATTGTAAAAGAGTCTGCCCACCCTAATTCGATCTTCGACGAAACTGGGTGTTTATAGGGTTCTTGTCTTGAATAATATTGATATTCTGACTGGTTAATATATTTGCTCTTATGATTAATATGTTGATAGGGAGTTTTTATAACATTATTTTCTCTTATCATACTTGTATCATTTTCTTCTTTTAACTTTGATATATGATTTTTTCATGCACCGATGTTGCCTTGTTAATGGCTGAATTTTGATTAGTAAGTATATTTGGAGCTTCCATCGTTTGTACTTCGACATCTAACGCTGTATTTTTTGTTGTTGTTGATTTTGCAGCTTCTTGAGCAATATTTTCTTCATTACATGACTTGTTGATATCTTTAATGTCTGGATTTTTCAATTTCTCTTCTTTCAACATTTTGATTTGTTCTAGTAGCTCCTAATTAAGGTTTTTCAGATGAGAATTTTCTTCTTCTTTCTTTGCGAGGTTCTTATTCAATTCTTTTTCAAGATCATCTTTTTCTTGTTCTAATATTTTTCCATATTGCTTTGTAACCTTAGCCTTCTTGATTTGGGCGAGTAATTTTTTTTGTGGTTTTTTAAGCAAGAAATTTCTTCATTTTTTTTGTGATAACTTTGTCAAATTATTTAAGCGTCCCTTGCATTGGTTTTCTATTTTCTTGAAGTATTACTTTTGATATATTGTTAATGTCTTCTAGTGTTACTAGTTCTGATGTAGTGTCTTGTAATGTTATCATTTTCTCCTTATAGGGGAATGTCGCAAACTTTTTTTCCATGTTTAAGATGAAGGTACCTAGACTTTTAAACCAGGGTAGCCCGATAATGATGTTGATTTCTTCTCTATACATAGTTGTGACATATAATTGAGATATATATTCATATTCATCAATTTTCACTTGTAACTCTTTAATTTGAAAAATATCTTTCTTTTCAATTATATTCGGTTATGGAATTAATAATTGATTTTCCAAATCAATCTTAATGTAATTTTCATTATAGTCTAAGTTGATAACGATGTTAACTTCTCTTCCTTGAATATTCCCTTTTAATGTAGACAACCATAACATACAATTAGACAACCTTCATAATTTTTTTTTTCTTCCTTCATTTTATTAGAATCCATTTTAGCTTCCAACAATATGTATGATAATAATTCTTTTATACTTTATTGAAGTATAATCCCTTTTATATAAGTTTGATATAGAAATTAGGGAATCTTTAATTACACCTTCCTTACTCTTTAATTATATATATATATATATATATATATATATATATATATATATAATTGAATTTTAAATGTCTTTTCAATCCTTTAATTATTAAATACCTTTCAATTAATAATATTAATTTATTATAACTTTTTCTTCCTTTTTATATCTTTCCTTCGACCTATGTAGAAATTCATTTTATATTTCCTTTTATATTGATTTCCTTTCGAGAATTTTAAATATATATAAATATATATTTTTGAAACTTATATATATTTTTTGACCTTTTAATTTTTTAATCTTTTTAAATTCCCTTTTCTTTTCATATATATATATATATATATATATATATATATATTCACTTTTTTCTTATGGTTTCACCTTTTATATCACTTTTGTTTTTTAAATACATGCAAATGTAATAATTCTCTTTCCCTTATTAATTTTCTATATATCACTTTTTTTTCTTTATAAAAATATGTGACTTTTTTAGACTTTACTTTTTAAATTAAAGTTCTTTTGTATTTTTACCAAATAATCCTTTTGATAAAACTTTATTTTCACCTTTATTTATATATATATATATATATATATTCACTTTTTTCTTATGGCTTCACCTTTAAATACCCTTGAATATTACTTCTTAAATAAAATAACTTAAACAATCGTCTTATACCCTTGACTTGAATTTAATTATATAATAGTTTTAATGTGACGAATACATCAATTAAATCAAACACTATTCACAAGGTAGGGTCGTGGCTCCCTATTTTTTCTCACGACTGTAAGGTGGCGACCTTTTTCCAAACGTCACGACTTTTTACTTGAATGTACGCGACAGTACCGGACATGTACAACAATCAATTAAACCTTTAATCGATAATTGTACGATCATAAATCGGCGGGTGTACGATCAATGTGAAGAAAACAGTACAGTCTGCAAAGCGGTACAGTATAACAGTGGTAAAACAAATGCAGAAAAATATGATTGACATAGTGTTTTTTTAATTTCTATGCATTGAATATTCTAAAATCTGGGGGTTACTACTGATATTCTTTTTTACTTCTATACTTCTCTGTTATCACATTTCTGTTTTTTTAGTAACATAATGGTTGCACAATCGATAAATATATGCAGGTCAATAAGCTACTATTTATGTGAACAATAGCAAATTTTTCCCTCTTTCGTTCGATGGTTGTCTAATTTTGGTTTGTAGATGAATCTTTGATACATCTTATTATCTTCTTTAATTTTGGCAGCGGTTTTATATATATATATATATATATAATTATTATTTATTAATCAACAAAACTTTGATTTTGAAAATGGCCAAAAGTCGGTTTGTGGCCAGAGACCAATTTCAGAGAAACTTAGAAAAGTTCTTAAAATTTTATTTGGCCAAAAGCCTTGCGGACATGTTGGAAAAGACAACCAAAATTTTGACCAAGGGTCTTGTGGCCAAAGGCTAGGATAAAAAATGAAGCTCTGATACCACTGTGGTGAACCAAGCTGGTTCACTAAGTAAATATCTAGTATAAATTGGATAGTACGCAATAATTCATATAAGGATAGTAAATATATTTAATAATAATGTATAAGAATATGATATGAATGAGATGATTACAAATGAGGAATGAGGGTTGTATATATATCCTGTGTAGGGGTCCCCTTACATAAGAGACATGACCTTTCATATGTCATGTCTATTCATAATTAATTATTAATCATTAGTTATTTATATTATTAATTATGATCTATTTATACCTATTTTTATGTATTTTTATGTTCATAACAAAGATCCGAGTGGAGTGGTTGCTTGAGGAGTTGACCGAGGATCTACTGCACATGATCATTCTATTCCTTAGGAGCATTCGGGTGGCATGCGTGGTGAGCAATTTGAGGGACCATGTTTTGAGGGGAGCACACTACATGTCACACAGGTGGATATGGGACCTTGGTATCATATATAGATTGATTCAGTTATTGCTTGAGGACAAGCAATATTCAAGCATGGATCACTGTAATGTCCCCATTTTTGGATGTTTCTATGTTACATAGTGGAATGCCTGTTAGAGTAGCCAGATGGGGGTGATAATGAGTTCATGAGATATTGAGGGGTTTTATTGGGCCCGACTTGCATTGTTCATCATATTTCATCATCAAGATCCATTCTGCACAACTTGTCTTTGGTTTCGTTGCATTCCGACGATTTCCATAATTTTGAGTTATTATGAAGCATATTTTAATTAAATTCACTAAGGAGGTCATTTTGGGCATAATACTTGAAGAAACCTCTTAGAGTAATAGATCATTGGAATCGAAAGGAAGAGCACTACGATGAGAAGTGACTTTCAGTGGCTGAAGAAGCCATAAGGACAAATAAATCACTTTTTAGAGGAAAAAAAGTTAATTAATTAATATAGTGATTTTATTAAGGAATATTAAAAGTAAAGTAAAATTCACTTGGAGAAAAAAGATGAACAAGGGTTTAAAAGAGATATAGGGGCTTCTATTATCTCATTATGTTGATTGATATTTTGATGTCTAGCTTCTTAGCTAGAGAGCCCATGGTACTTGGGGGTTTTGAGGGTTTTGACTGAATAAACCCTAGAGATCAACAAGGGAGTGAAAGATTCTCCTGTTCTTGATCCAAGCTTGGCTAAGGAGGTGAAAGATTCATCCCTCACCATTCTACACCAGTTCATAACTACTTCAACCGTTAGTTTATGAAGAACGATGCATCATAAAGGGTTTTCTGCAGAGAGGGCACACGACTCAACCAAGAGAGATTTGATTTGGTCTTAGGAGGATGGGTTTGGAACAAATATCGATTGGGGACTCTTATCCATCATCAAGGCAAACCTTTTGGCACTTGTGGGGGGTTTACAATCTCCATATTTATTTATTTGATGGTTGGGCGAATTTCATGAAGGAGGGCGCATTGGGGGTTTGAGATCCCATGATTTGTGAGAATATTTTTCATCTACAACCATGCAATATTCACATATGAGTTAGCTGTCATAAGATCTAAAAGTTTCGGCCATTTCCTGAAGGTTTTACATAATCTTTCATTGTGCATATTTCAGCAGGGCGAATTTCAGCATGAGGACACATTTCTTGGTATGGTAGAATTGATTTTGGAGCATTATATCAACCATTTTGGGCAGCCATCATTAAGGGATCCTTGAGGAGGATTAATCTTGATATTTCCTTGAATTTTGAGGGCATTACAACCCTATTTTGTAGCTGTTATATTCCTTGTATCAGATCTGGAAATCACTGTGTGTTGAACAACCAAGTACATATTAAATAAAGCAAGGATTTGATAGCTATTAGCTTCTGGTTTATTTGGTTATCATTGCATGTGTTTTCCTTATATATTACATAAAGAAATATGGGCCCATATATCAGAAAATACACTTAAATGAATGCTACAACCATTGCACACAAAGTGTTTGACAAAACACCTCAACCAACCGCTGTAAATAAACATAATGACCAACACAAATTCAGAACAACAACTCATTCAAAAGGGTTTTAGGTGTTTCATGTGATGTGTTTGACATAAAATTCATCCCTTAAACTTGATTTAATTGGGATAACAAGTGTTGAAGTGATTTCAAGGGAGTTGGGAGCTTATATGCTAAGTGTTTGACGAAATTCCTCAACCACAAAGATCTGATCTTTACATCATATTTGGTTGGGAACATTACATTTTCCATACGATGACGTCGACAAGGCGTGGAGGAGATATGTTAGCTAACATGGTAGAAGAAAGACGTGTATTGCTACAATGGAATAAATATGGTTGCAATGGGTGGAAGGTGGTAGGTGATGAGGAGCCATGGGGAAGACCAAATGTTAGTCCCACAAAACTGCGGTAAGATATTGGAAGTTGGACTAAGTGTTGGGATTTATTATGAGCCCGTGAGTC
Source organism: Picea engelmannii (assembly GCA_009831015.1). NCBI lineage: Eukaryota > Viridiplantae > Streptophyta > Pinopsida > Pinales > Pinaceae > Picea > Picea engelmannii. The sequence continues at coordinate 97,546 of ML826328.1, read as the reverse complement.
TGTGAGTCCGCGAAGATGAAAAAGTGGCTAAGTGTTGGGACTTATTATGAGTCTGTGACTCCATGAGTTCGTGAAGATGGTAAAGTGGCTAAATGTTGGGACTTATTATGAGTCTGTGAGTCCGCGAGTCAGCAAAGACGGAAAAATGGTTAAGTGTTGAGACTTTTCAGACGAACTTATGAAAGAAAGGTTACGAGACCGTGAGTCTGTGAGTCCACAAGTTCGAAGAAGTGTAAAAATGGTAAAGTGTTGATACTTTCCGGATGGAATTATGAAAGAAAGGTTACAAGTTCGCTAGTTCGAAGAAGTGTAAAAATGGTTAAGTGTTGAGACTTTTTGGACAAACTTATGAAAGAAAGGTTATAATATCGTGAGTCCGTGAGTTCGAAGAAGTGGAAAAATGGTTGTGTTGAGAATTTTTGGAAGAACTTATGAAATAAAGGTTACAAGACCGTGAGCCCGCGAGTCCACGAAGGAAAAAGAAACTAAGTGTTGGTGGTGGGTTCATGGAAGGTATGAATAAGAAATATGGATTAGATCCACGATGAATCCATTAAGATAGATCATTGGAGGAGAGTGAAAGCACAATGGGAACTTGTAAGGGAGTTAATTATTAGGAGGTTGTGTTCTTTTGATCAGGACTGTCAGATTCGAAGGTGAATCAATCCCCACCATATATTTTGGAGTGAGAGAAGAATTCAATACTTTGGGTCTTTGGAGATGCTGTAGGCTTGTACCAGAATGATGGAGGGCAGAAGGCCCAATATTCGCGAAGACCGACAGATTTTTCCTTGCAACTATCAACCACGTCATCGTCAGGGGATGACAACCCAGGTCATGAATGTGCCATGATAGATGGCATGAGAGAGATGAAGCTACGTGGATTCCACGTGGAAAATGGGATGGCCATTGGCCAAAGACACGCCAAAGAACTTCAAAAGGATTTAACTTTCAAACTAGAGCTCGATTTTTGGGCAATGTTTTAGTCGTTGGGAATCTGTTTTGGGGAGGACCGCATCAAGCAAATCAAAATTATAATTGGTGCAATATTTCGTTCATAAATTAATGAAGAAATAACATGTATTCTAATTAATGAAATGTTGTATAATATGCATGTTCTAACAATAATTATTACATGCAGTTTTCTTGCAGAATTATAGGTACAAAAATAAACTTTAGTTCTTATATGAGGACTATATTTATGAAAAGATTATGAAGGCTTAGGAAGAGATACTTTAGAGCTTAAATATGTTTCATAATACTAGAGGCACACTTGAAGAATAATATCTTGAAAAAAGAGAGGCTAAGGTTACTAACATGGCATTGTCATTAAGCAGAAGAACACTCTGTAAAGAGTGTCCTATGAAAGGATTTCTAGAAAGAGGATAAGATTACAAAACTGAGAATTGTGTGGTTCTATCCTAAAATAATCCCAGGGTCCATTGGGTAGGAAAGTGGTCAAGCTTGTGCATATGGATGAAACATCAAATAACTGCAAAGGAAAGTGCGGGGAAGGTGTTGCAAGGTTGTGAAGGGTCTAAATAAAAGCAAATGAATATTAGTATTCAAATGCTATAAAGATTGAATGGCTTGCAAAGGATGTCAATAGATATTTCACATAGGGTATGAACCCAACAAGTAAAGAATGTCATTGCATGCAAAAGAAGAAAGGAGGACTCCATAACCTTGAAGATAGAAAATAGTAAAGGAAACAAAGCTTGTTGCAAAAGAAGGAGAAAAGATATCATGAGATGAGGTGTGACTTATGGCTGGATCATTCATCTCTATGAGAAATCATGGAAATGCAGAAAGAAGGAGTTGTCAGATATGATCTAGCAACTCTTGTCTATAATTACACAAGCAAGAAAGATGCCTATGTTATCAGAGTGCACAACAAAAGAAAGGTACAGGGGAAAATGGAAAATGGTGGCATTTCCATTGGAGCAGGGTGGTTTTGAATGGCCATTTCCATTGAGTGCTTCATAACGAATCACTCAATGAAGTGGAGAGATATTTAATATTGAGCAAAGCTATGGGTGGAAAATAATGTTAGAAAGAAGACATGAAAGAAGTATTTCAAAATCTTGAAATGCCAGTCAATGATAATGGTATTTCAAGGTCGGTTTGGTAAATAAAAATAAGAAGTGGTTAATTAAATTTCACTGTTAATATTCAACTGGAATAGTGCATGTTACAACACTATGAATATTGAGAATTTAACCAAAAGATGTTGGGACATAATTCTTTGCATAAAGTAGTTGCAAGATGATAACACTAGTGGACCAACTAGTGGCTGGAAATACATAATGAAAAAGTGAGGCTTGGCTAGCAGGTGTAGAATAAGGGCCAGTGGTACACAATTGAGAAAAATAGAAGTGCACAGGGTAGAAAAGTTCTACCAAAATTCAAAGACAACCATCTACAACAATAAAGCTAAATAATTGATTAATATGAAATAGATATGCATTGGAGTGCATGATAGAACTGATGCATGATGCATAGAATAAAGATAGAATACATCTGCATTAAGTAGGCATGAAATATCAAATGCTTGGTGCATACTGATGTGCGTTTGTGCATGTAGACATGCTTGAACATGCCGGTGGCATTATTATAGATTGAGAGTAGTCTGTTGATATATATATATAATGACGCTATGATATTTGAATAAAATAATGATGGATTTTATATCGAGGAAACATGATTATAGAATGATGATATTATTTCTTATGGTATTCATCCATATGAAGACAAATGAGGATGGAGAAAATGTCGACCAATAAAATTAGTGAAGGTAGCCGACGAGCTTCTACAAATGTAAAATGATCAGGTAGAATCAAGTAAAGGTTGTTAATAACCATGCATGTATGCATTAAAGGTTGTTATAACGTATAAATGTTGAAGGGAATGAAGGTAAGAATCCCCTCAATCTAATATCAATATTTGAATTGATGAAAAGGCAGGAGGCCTTGAGTATGCAAATATGTTTTTTGCTTGAATGCATTTATGAAATTTAATTGCATATTGTGTTATGTTGGTTATGGATTCATAACCGAGTTAAGTCAGGAGAAATCACTCCTGTTATAACAATGAATGTAATTTGAGATGGTCATGTGTGAGACCATGATGATTTGGATATGGAAAGACTATAGTTCCATCCAAGTGCATAACGGTTATTCCCTATGTAACTGAGGATTGGACTACAACCTTTTTTCCAACACTAAATAAGACTAAGGGATGATGTTCCTAGTGTTGTGTATGGCTTGAAGAGGAAGGTATCCAAGTGATCGGATAGGTTGTGGGGAAGAGTTTGGAAGTATTATCAAGGCATGTGCCATACCTTCCAACTCACATGGTGGAATACATGCCATGAACATATGGTATTCCAGAGTCAATGCAATGATGCATTATGTAGATGTGGCCATGATTATTGGCACATTGGTTTTATTTGTTGGTAAAGTTGATTGAATTATGAAGAGCTTGATGTGTTGATAATGCATGTAAAATGAATGATATTGTCATTATAGATAATATGTTGAATAGTAGAATGTCATTTTAATGTGAATAATGGTTGGAAATGATTGAATTGCTGGGTAGATACAATTCTGATATTATAATTTCATGAACTGCTAAAAATATGTATGAGTACTAACAATCTTGTTTGGCTACAACAAAGTTGAGGAAATTGTAGGAAGAATGGTTTGGATATGGTGATGATGTATTCCCATAAAAAATATTGAAATATAATGTTGCAAGAACCAAACATAAAGAACAAAAGTCTCATGCGTGAGAATTATTATTTTTCTGTATAACCAGATTTAAGAAATTGATAATTGAAAATTGTTACAATATACTAACAATTTGTTTGGATGCATGGAGTTGAGGAAATTGTAGGCATACTGGTATTGGATATGGAAGGGATGCAATCTTATAGGGAAGACTAAAATCTACTGCTGCAAGAGCCAAACAATTATGAGAAAAAAAACTCATGTTTGGGAAATTTTGATTTCCTGTGTAAAACAGATTTGAAATTTTATAATTATATGATGAGGTCTCATGTTAATTGTATGAATGTAATGCATATGAGATGATTGCCACATGTTATATATTTCTAGTGGGAGTCTAGCAACAAATTGACATTTCTTTGCAGGAGAACACCTTGACAAATGATGGATCGCCTGAGGAACTATATAACAATGAAAGGGATGCCAGAGCCTAGAGGGTGAGTTGCATTGTTGAAGAACCAGGTTTTCAGGTCTGAAGAGTGAACTCATGTGTGAGTTGCATTGTCGAAGAACCAGGTTGTCAATCCTGAAGAGTGAACTCCTGTGTGAGTTGCATTGTCGAAGAATTGGGTTGTCAGGCCTGAACAATGAACTCTAGTGTGAGTTGCATTGTTGAAGAACTAGGTTGTAGGGCCTGAAGAGTAAACTCTTGTGTGAGTTGTACTGTTGAAGAACTAGGTTTTCAGGCTTGAAGAATGAACTCCTGTGTGAGTTTCACTGTCGAAGAACTAACTACCATGTTGTCAGTCTTGAAGAGTGAAATCTAGTGTGAGTTGCAGTACTGTCGAAGAACTAGGTTGTCAGACCTGAAGAATGAACTCTTGTGTGAGTTTCACTGTCGAAGAAATAGGTTGTCAGACTTGAAGAGTGCACTCTTGTGTGAGTTGTACTGTAGCAACAAGGTTGTTGCTGGTTATTTTATTGATATTCTTCCTAGAAGTGAGTCCCTTGACTCCCTAATAGTGAGATACCTAGTTATCTATGCCAGAGAGACCTTGATAAACAAATGGTGCACCCGAGGGACCGAGGACAGTGAAGGGGGAACATTCCTTGGGTCAACCCTGATAAACAAATGGGATGCCATTCCTTGGGTTGGGTAGGTCAATGGGAAGAGAGCTGGTGGAAATATGGATAACTGTAGGAGAATACCAATAACTTATGTATATGTTTTGGGCTAGGGTGCCTTTGTATTTATGATTTTTGGGGCCGGAGTGCCTATGTATATGTGGTATTGAGGCCATAGTGCCTATGTAATTGTTTAGTTTGGAATGACTATGTGATTTCGGGCTAGATAGTCTATATGTTGATTATTGGTCGGGGAGCTGAAATTGTAAAATGAAATTACACTTGTAGGGTGTTCTGCACTGAGGAAAGTGAAAAAATAAGGGGGAGGGGATGTAACATCCCTAGTTTTAATCCCCCTGAATTATAATGTAATTGTATAAATGTGAATTAGGATGGTGAGCTGATGCATTGGGGAGAAGAGCCTGTATTAATCTATGTGGCCGAGGGATGAATTGCATGTTATGAACATTGATTAATTAATAAAAGGAATAATCGCTGGATGTGATAAAAAAGAGATGAAGAATGATGGGGGGATATGATTCCACAAGAGAGAGGGGTCCAAGGGGGAATTATTCATGGGTATTAATCCCACCCACATTCATGAAATTATTACCTTTGTGTATAACCCTCTATTTGCAGATTGAGTGTATGAGAGACCAATCATTTAAACTCATGTAAGAGGGTGGGTGTGAGTAGTCACATCCCATAGTTATTGGAGAAATGAGATGATGTACAATCATACTTGAGAAGAGTGTGATTCAAGCAAGCAAGGGAGGAGAGGAAATTTGTATGTAGATTGGGGACAATTTTTGACTGCAGATTTTACACAACGAAGGAGGAGAAAAGGGTTGGGAAGAGGAACAACCATAGTATACTTGAAAGAAACCATTATTTTCCTGTGTTTTTATGCTAAAATAGAGGCCTACGTGCCAGGAAAATCGGGTTGTAATCATGTGGTGTGATTTCCCATTGAGGAAATATCTCAGAGTCTTGTGAAGGATGCTGTGAAAAAATATGAAACAACTGAGAGTTCCTAGAGTTCCCATCTGAGATATTCCTGACCAACCGAATGCACTAGTGGCCCTGATAAATGAATGGCATAGCCCAAGGGACTGTGAGAAGTGAATGGGGTACATTCCTTGGGTAATATCTCAGAGTCTTGTGAAGGATGATGTGAGAAAATATGAAACAAATGAGAGTTCCTAGAGTTCCCATTTGAGTGATTCCCGACCAACCGAATGCAATAGTGGCCTTGATAAACGAATGGTACAACCCTGGGACTATGAGCAGTCAAGGGGGTACATTCCTTGGGTAGTACAGGTTGTGGGGAAAAGAGAGAGTAGTAGGTTTGGAACTGTTGTGAGACTAGAACTTGGGTTTGGGGCTACTCTGTGTGGAGAGTGGATAACTAGTGGGTCAGATCTCCTTGTGGACTCAAAGCCTTAGCTTGGGGTTGGCTTGTCGATGAGATAAAATGATAAGAAATGCCTATGGATGGGAGGTTCATCCTTCATTTGTAGCCAGTTGGTTAATCATTAACAGATAAGTGTTTCTGTTATGTTCTTATGTTAATTCCATTGTGTAAATGGTTTATATGGATGTTGTGTGTTTACTGTTTGCTTGAACAATTATATTCATGTTTAATATATGATGCCAGATGCATTTAGAACTGTGGTATTAGTCAAATGGTAAAATATGTGTGTAATCTGTGGCTAGTAAGCTACATGAATTTAATTAGTAGTAAATCTTAATAATTTAATGAGTTTCCGCACGTAATTTTGCTCAGTTGAGCTTTGGGTATGTTACTAAAATGATATTAGAGTTGATGACAAGAGAGTTTATGCATGACATACCAGCTTTGATGGCTAGGTACGTTACATCTGGAGAGACCCCATAAGCTTCCAGTGACCAACAAGAACCAATATTTTTTGAAGAAGAGTCATTGACCTTGCATAGTGCTCTGTTCGACAAGAGTTCAAAGAAATTGGTCCTTGAAAATGTTCATTAAAAAAATAAAAGTTCAAGAAAAATCTAGTTCAAAATTTGATCTTAATGGTGTTCTGCCTTCCAGAATTGTATAGATCCAAGAAACTACAGGGGAATCCCTTAAAATGTCCATTGATGAATTAGATAATGAAAATTCCACCTTGAAAGACATAATTAAAGAGCTAGAGAGTGCTCCGATGCCTCCACCCATATTTGCTAGCCCAATTTCTACAATGTAGCCCTGGAAGAACTTTGACGAAACACCATAATCCAGTTAAAGATTAAGAGGAACATAGAGCTTACTCATTGTTGTTAGAAGATATATTGGAGAAAATGTTAAGAAAATAATGTCTATAATCCTCGAGACTTGAGAACTGACAAATAATTTTATTTCTTTGGGATCAAGGATGAAGAAATTGAGGAAGTACCTACAAGATGACCTAAAAAATGATGAGGAATTTTATAAAGGAGCTATCACCACCTTTGTTATGAAAGTTTCAAATATGAGTGAGTTGAAAAGAAAAAAAAGAAGACTTACCTTCTGAAGTTCATATTAAACAACTCAAAGCATGCTGTATTAAAAGAATTAAGTGTTTAAAATAAATATTGGTTGATTGTGACACAATAAATGTCAAAAAGAGAGAATCACATATGAAATTAAGTTGAGTTGGATCTAGCTAGAACAAAGAAAGAAGTTGAAGACCCAAAGTTTATATTAAATTCTATATTATGAAAAAGAAACAATTTGAAGAAAAAATAGAATTATTGAAATCTTCATCGGAAAAGAGGTTTAATAGTTTGACTGAGCATTCATAGTTATAAATTGAAAGTTGGTTAGTAAATTATGTAAATAAGAATGAAGACATTGAATATACTTTACATCAACTTTCAATTGATTTCTGACATTCAGAAAATTCATTATTTGATATAAAAGTAAGGCATGAGATAATTGTTGCACCTATGAGAGACTATATTGAAAATTGGTTAAAGAATGCCTTAATCAAAATAATTGAACTAGATCAAGAAGAGACAGTTACAACCAGTGAAGGAATCCCAACAAAGGAGAATACAAAAGGAACTTTGACAAAAATATAGGGGAGAGATAAATCCATCACTGTGAGTAAACTGATCACATCTTTCATAATTTATCTATTCTTTTTCCTTCTCATTTAGGAATCATCCAGTTATGTCTTGTCATTCTTGAAAAACATAATCAATTTCTGATCATATCCTTATTTTTTCTTTTCAGGTTCAACCATGTTCCACTTTCTTTTTATGTGTTGGGTGCTTCATTTTTGGGATAAGGAACTGCACAAGTTTTGGCCTAGTACGATTTGCACAAGCTTCAGAATAAGCTGAACCACATAGCAAGAAAAATAAACATAAATCAGTTGCGAAAATGACAGCGCAATGCCAACAAAGTAAAAGCGGTTGCAACATAACAAGAAAGTGTGCAAGCCAAGGTAAAAGACACAACTTAACTTATATATAGGGATGAATATGATTGTAAAAGAGTTAAGTTGAATTTTGATTGTGTTCAGTTCGATCTTTCCCTTGCTGTTAGGTTGATGTCATAGTTATTTTATGTGGCTGAGAGGTCGGAGTTTTGAGTCTGTAATGTAATCTGTACACCATTTTGGGAGTTAGAGCTCTGCGACATGAGTCCAAAGACACGAGTTTGTAACAGAGTGCGATTATGTATCTCTGAGTTTGTAAATTGAAGAAAGATCTGAAGATAATATGAAGAAGGATCTAAATTTTCAAAATATGTTGTGTCTTTCTATGTTTTACTTATGAATTACAATACTTCTTTATGGTTCATGAGTTCCACATGATGTCGCTGTGTTTAAATTCTTTTCTGCTACATAAGTAGGTTAAGTTCTTGCACACATGAGTTTAGATCTGTTCGGTAGTTAGATGTCCTGCGTAAGATCAGGATGAATCTTGAAGGTTCTGTGAATCCTCCTAAGTCTTTTCCTTTCCCTTCTCTATCTATTTGTCTCAACAGTGCTTCGGGTGAGAATTATTCTCTTCTGAGGAGATGAAAATTCCAGTGCTCTAGACTACTCTGTACCTTTTGTTGGTAACCTAAGAAGGACCCTAGTCTGATCAAACTTGCACCAAGAAAATGGTTTCGTTGCCGGGACCTGCATTAAAAGGGAAACTGTAGGGAGGATGCTTCCATGGATTCATAGATCTAATATTGACCAATGGTGAGAAATAAATTGTGATGCCTTCATATGGAAATAAGTGGAGCTGAGGGGAAAATTTGTGGAAGATACTCACAAGGCAGTCTTTTACTCAGAAAGATCGAGTGACCAGTATGAGATATTCTGGGTTAAGTTCCCGGAAGAACTTTTTCACTGGATAAATAGGCTCCAAGAAGCTCCAGAGTTCCAAGAACAAGTCAAGAAGACCTGTACTTGGGACACATAAAATATTGCAACACTTCATCGACTGGATCGTCTAGTCATGCAAGCGATTGATTTCTGGGTCAATACCACATTAGAAGGTTACATTATTGAGTTTACAACTGAGAACCACTAATCTTTTTCACGAGCAGAGGCAGATTTCAAGAAATATGCAAGGGGAAGATTTTTGAGAGAAACCCCCCTGTGGATTAAAGTTTTCTTGATGGAAGAGGGGATATTAACTATGCCCCCGACTAAGATGGTAGCGTAAACACCCTCGCTTGGGGCAGGGCGAGGCTGGGGTAGAGTCATGGCCTAAGAGAGGGGAAAGGTTCTTTGAAAAATAGGGGGGGGGCAACAAGAAATGGACTCAAGAGACGAGTGAGCCCTAAAAAGAGACGCCATAGTTGAGAAGTGGTGGTGCGACAAGATCAAGAAAGAAGCAAGACAGTCCGAGAAGTTGCAGAAAGAAGTCGAACCAGGAGAGGTAGAGGAAAGACATATGGAAGAGTTGCGAAAGATGAGAAGATAAGAAATACTAGCCAGTCAAAGATTAAGTGAGAGGGAAGCGCAGAGAGAAAGAAGTCCCCATGAGGTTGGACAAGAAGGATAAGGTGTAGACGTAAGAGAAGAGGAAGCCGACATGAATCTTGAAGAATAAAGAGAAGATTTAGCTCCAATGACAAGAAAGATCAGGAATTCGACTAAATATAACACTCTAGTGGAAGAAAATGAGACCCCCCAGATCAAATAAAACCGCCCGAAAGCCAGTGGCGCCAACCCCAAATCACCCATACCCCAAGTGTCTTCTATACAAGTGGTAAGTTCGATACTACCTTCTCATGCTAGTTTTATTCTAGTACAATTAGTTAGTCAGTCACAACCAGGAAGCGCGAGTATAGGGAGGATATTGGGATCCCCTGGTAGATCACAAGAAAGACCATTAGGATTCATTTTGATAAGAGCACCAAGATCAACAATGGCTAGTCACGCGAGAGGTTCAATTGCCTGATACCCAGAATTCTAGGGTAAGGGAGATGAAGATGTTGAGCAACACTGGTTCTTGTGTGAAGCAATTTGGAGATCCAGAGGGGTTCTAGATGCAAATAAGTTGGTTGAGTTCTAGACTACCTTGATGGGTCTCACTCTCAAGTGGTACATGAATATTATTGAGCCAAGAGTGTCAGGAATGCAAGGTCAATCATTCACTCTTGGTCAGGTACGAACTAGATTCATAGCGGAGTTTAAACTACCTCAGTTAGAACAACAAACCCTATTTGAGTTGCATGAGATTTGACAAACGGAAGGTGAATCAACCTGGGAATACAACCAGAAGTTTAAATATTCTATAGGGAGGTTAGGACATCCAATCCATGAGAAACATCAAAGGGAATGGTACATTCATGGATTTCTACCTCTGACTCGAATTCCGCTAACGCAACAACGGATAGCCACTTTTGCAGACGCCTTGGAACAATCGATGAAGATTGAAGCCATGGAAGGATACCCTGGGAGCCTGAGAGTGACCAGAACCCCGGTAGATGCGAATTTAGTGCAACTACAAGGGAAAATATCAATGCTTACATAAAAAATTCAAGAATTGACAATACCTAGACTAGGATGACCGCAGGTCTGGTGCACCAGATGTTATACAGAAGGGCATCTGGGGAACGAATGTCCATGAATCAGGGGAATGGGACCTCCTCAAAATCTGACGAGACCTGTTAGGGTCCTAATATATAGTCATCTGGTCTCTAGTTACCTATTTGGAAATTTGCTCTGATCATTTTAAGAACGTCTTCATGATACGAAGCTCAAGAGTAATGGTCCAGTGGTGTATCTCATGTTTCAAAGAGGTGTCCAGGTATATCCAAAGTTGGAAAGTGATGGTTTGAACTCTTGAATGTAAAAGTGTCAAAAGTTAGCTTTCGACAACTAAGGGTCGGTTTTCAATGTGTTATAAGCTGCCGAAAGTTCTCACTTTCGGCAGCTAAAAAGTCAGGCGCGGGGTGTTCGTAGCTGCCAAAAGCGCACAATGTATCCAATGGTTAGCTTGTCCCATCAAACTCTCAAACTGCCATCGTTACACATGTTATGATGATCTTAAATGCTGCCGAAATTATTTATGAGGATCATTTGATCGCGATCTGGGCATTTTTATTATGATTTTAATTGATGTTTAAGAAATCATTAAACCCTAAACTATCAAATCCGAAATCCTTACTGTCATTTCCGGACTCTACCATCATCAAAAATCATTTGTCATTATCAAATTTGCCCAACAAACTATATGGTGTTCTCTGTTTTGAATGAGCATTGTAGTTTCTAGTTTGCCAAGTGTTCATTTCAAAGGTTGCCATTCAAACCACTAGTCTACCTCTCACATTTCCCTCCATCTGACTTCCATTTCACCCTACATCAGCGCTAATCTTCCACTCCAGCCTAATTTTGTTGTTTGCAGGTATTAACATCTGTTGCAGATGGCCAGTGGAGGAAATTTTCTCGGGAAGGAGCTGAATGATGTCTTATATTTGGAATCTCTTCTTGAGATTTGCTAGATGTTCAAAGAAGTAGGTTTCTACAGGTATTGTGAGAAATTGCAGGGGTATCACCAAGGTGTTGTTGAAGCCTTTGCTCAAAGCTTTCACTAGTACATTTGGGTCAAATTCTGATTGTGTGTTCGATGCAATTGCCACTTTATATTGTCGGGAGAACGAAAAACAACAAACCCCCTCAAACTTCGTTTCACATGACATCTCTTTTCCGATGACATAGATTTCATCGCTATTGCGACGTCTTGTAGGTGGCAAGACCGACGTCTTGAACGTGGCAAGATCGACATCTTGAACGTGGCAAGAGAGACGTCCTGAACGTGGCAAGAGAGACGTCTGGAACGTGGCAAGAGAGACGTCTTGAACGTGGCAAGACCGACATCTTGAATGTGGCAAGAGAGACGTCTTGAACGTGACAAGAGAGACGTATGGAACGTGGTAAGAGAGACGTCTTGAACGTGGCAAGAGCGACGTCTGGAATGTGGCAAGAGAGACGTCTTGAATGTTGCAAGACTGACATCTTGAACGTGGCAAGAGAGATGTCTTGAACGTGGCAAGACCGACATCTTGAACGTGGCAATAGAGATGTTTAGAATGTGGCAAGAGCGACATTAAGAGGTATCATCTTCAACGTGGTTGCTATGGGAGGGACACTCCAAGATGTCGCAATAGCGACTGTGTTGTAGGTATTTAAAAAAAAAATACAATATCAATACTGAGAGGGACAAGTACATTAACCTTTGCTAAGATACTAGCCATATCAATATTTAAATCTATATCATCAGTCTTAGGTAAGGTTGGTTGAGGAGGAGGACTAACTTCCAATGGTAAAGGGGGTCTTGTCTAATGAGGTTTAGGATCACTAGGATATGTCTCGGGTGTGTTATCACATGAACTCACAATTGTTGAGCTAAAGTCCAAAAGCTTAAGTACAATCATGCGTAATAAGACTACAAAAATATACTAGAGAGTAAGTCTCTGTTTTTAGATAGGATCAAAATAATACTGTACTTTCTTGGGTACGTCGAAACAAGTGTCATCCAATACAAGATCCTATATACCAATGAGATAGTTGAGCAACATAAATTCCAGAGCCTTCACTAAAACCTCTGACAATTTGTTTGACATTTAGCAGAAAATTATATCATCAATAATACAACTTGAAGTCATTGCAGGTATT
>ML826328.1:15141-37443 GCA_009831015.1 Picea engelmannii | reverse complement strand
GAGTCTTTCACTCTGTATTTTTACAGTCTCTGTACATTTCTTTCATTAATAGAAATCATGTATTACTGTATATTTGTGTTTATGGTTGCATCTCTGATACATTCCTGTTATATTATTGAATATCTGCAATATCTCGGTGCATTTCTTTATTATATCTCCGCTCTCATTTCGTGCCGAAAATAATCTGGATCAAGATGTAACCCTTTGAGACACCCTTGCCAGATGGTGGGCCAATCATAAATCCTTACTCATAAATTGGGATGATCTCAAGAAAGCTATCTAGTATAGGTTTCAAAATAAAGAGAAACTGGAATCAGATATGCAGACATATTTCCAAGTTGCGCAACTGTTCAATGAAGAATTTGATTGTAGAGAACATATTGAATAGTTCTTGACACAGTGGCAAGTTGCGGAAATACCCTCTTGCTTATGGGTCCAGGTATTTCCCCACTCCCTAGGTCCAATCCTAAAATATTGGTTCATACATGAGGAAACTAGAAGACAGACCAATGACTGGAAGACGTTGTCAGATTATTTTTGCAAGGACTTCTCCTTTACAAGTAAGTACCCTGAGCTTGAAGTAGTCCCGAAAAAGATTAAAGAATTTCTTTTTACAGACAATAGTAATCAGAAATCAAACCTAGTGGTATGTGAAAAACATAGCTGAGAACTTTAGACTAACCTTCACCTACCCTCAACCAAGAAGCCCATAGAATGCTATAAGGTTAGCAGGGATTCAAAAATATCAAATGATTTAGAGGAATTGAGAAACCTACCCATCAAAGAGATAGAACAGAATAGAGAAATACAGAACACCATACCTGGTCAGAATGATAGTTCCTACAATCACCCATTAAATTTGCGCAAATCAATATAGGGACCACAGAGAAACCTAAGATATCTATGGTGGGAGACTACTGGGACGAGAAAACTAGTCAAGAAATACATAGTTTGTTGCACGAATATGAGGATTTGTTCCCAAAGACTTTTTCAGAGTTAAAGGGAATCAAAGGAGTTATGGGAGAAATGAAAATCGAATTGAAACCAGGATGAAAGCCTATGAGGCATAGACCATACCGTCTTAACCCTAGAGTAAAAGAGAAGGTTAAGAAGAAGATAGACAAGATGTTGGAAGCCAGACTTATTTTTGCAGTGGAAGAAGCTGAATGGGTCAGCCCAATAGTCATTCAAAGCAAGAAAGGCACAGAGGATATCAGGGTCTGTGTAAACTATAGAATCCTTAACTCTGTCTGTGTGCATGACCCTTTCCCAACACCTTTTACTGATGAGGTGCTAGAATAGGTTGTGGGGAAGGAAGTGTACTCATTCACATATGGATTTTTAGGGTACCACCAAGTAAGGATTTCCGAAGAGGACAAAAATAAGGCCACATTCATAACATAATGGGGATCTTTTGCATACAATGTGATGCCATTTGGCTTGAAGAACGCTCCTGCAGTTTTCTCCAGGATTGTAATAGAAACATTCAGAGAGTTCATTCACAAGTTTATAGAAGTCTATATGGATGATTGGATGATATATAGTTTTCTCAAGGAATATGTAGCGCTCTTATGTTTGATGTTTGACAGATGCAGATAATTGCAGATATCATTGAATCTCATAAAGTGTATCTTCTGCGTACCACATGGAAATTTGTTGGGCCACATAGTATGCCGAGAGGGAGTATTGGTAGACCCAGCCAAATTTGTGGTTATTGTGAACATGCCACCACCTAAGAGTGCTAAGCAGTTGCGCTCCACGCTGGGACACACATGGTACTATCGCAGGTTCATTAGAAGATATACAAACATTACTGCACCTCTGGAAAACCTATTGAAAAATGATGAAATGTTCCAATGGCCCCCAGAATGTGATAAATCATTTGAGACCCTAAAGGAGAAGCTCATCACAACACTGATTCTGATATTTCCAAACTGGGAAAATGAATTTCATGTCCACGTAGATGCTTCAGGTATTGCCTTAGGAGTTATCTTAGTGCAACCTGGAGATGGAGCCATGGATCATCCTATCTATTTTGCGAGCAGGAAGTTGTTACAAGTTGAGTGCAACTACACAACGACAGAAAGGGAGGGTTTAGCCATGATTTATGCTTTGCAGAAGTTTAGACATTATTTGTTAGGTTCTCATTTCAAGTTCTTTACTGATCATTCTGCATTGAAATATCTAGTTAACAAACCTGTGTTGGAAGGGAGAATTTGTAGATGGTTGCTACTATTTCAGGAATTCTCCTTTGAAGTAATTATTAAGCCTGGAAGATGCAATGTAGGACCTGATCACCTATCTAGATTAGAGTTAGGGGAAAGTGGCAGAGCAATTGACAATCAAATCCCAGATGTAGATTTGTTCCAGATTGAGGCCATACCAGAGTATCTGGAGGACATAGCATTTTTCTTAAGTACATGAGCTTTCCCAGAAACATATTCCACAACCCATAAATTCCATATGGTTGTTAGAGCAGTGGATTACCAGTTGATCGCAGGACAATTATATAAATTGGGACTAGATAACTTCCTGAGAAGATGTGTCTTGGATCATGAAAGGAAGGATATATTATGGGAGTGCCACAACGAATTTGTGAGAGGTCATGTAGGAGGAAAGACCACTGCGCATAAAATTCTCCAAGCTGGACTTTGGTGGGAAACACTCTTCAAGGATGCAAAGGTATATGCTAGATCATGTGATGTTTGTCAAAGAGTGGGTAAGTTGTCATGGCGAGATGAATTACCATTTCAACTAGTTCTAGCTCTACATGCATTTGAGAAGTGGGTAGTTTATTTCATTGGACCGATCAAACCCACAACTAAGCATTCAAAGAATAGGTACATTATTACTGTAACTAACTACCTTACACATTGGGCTGAGGAAGCAGTTGTTCATGATTGTTCGACCAATACTGCTGCTAGGTTCATATTTGAGAATACTATCACTCGATTTGGATGTCCTAGGATCCTAACCAATGATCAAGGAGCTCATTTCATTAGTATCACTATAACAAAGATTACAATAGAGTTTCTGATCCAACATCACAAAAGAAACCCTTACCACCCGCAAGCCAACATAATAGTAGAAGTATTCAACATGATTCCGGAGAGAGGGTTAACAAAGGTCTGTTGCATAAATCGAGAAGATTGGGATGACAGAGTTCCAACAGTACTACAGGCTTACAGGACAACCGCAAAGAAACTCCACAGGTACACGCCATTCCAACTAGTTTATGGGAAAGAGGCAGTGGTGCCTGCATAATTCATCACTCTGAGTTTGTACATCACACAAATCACACATATGTCGGAGGAAGAATCAGTTGCAAAGAGACTTATGGAGTTACAAGAACTCAAGGAGACTAGGTTTTTAGTAGACTTCCATCAGTCGGTTGAAAAAGCAAGACAAAAATCTTATCATGGTAGACACATTAAAACTAAAGTATTTGCACAAGGAGACAAGGTTCTACTCTATGATAGTCGGTACCAGAAGCATCCTGGGAAGTTGCACATGCATTGGTTGGGACCATTTATAGTTGCGGATATCCGACCCTCAGGAGCAGTCAGACTTGCGTAACTGGATGGTATGTTGCAGCCAGGATGGGTGAATGACGCTCGCCTGAAACTCTATATGTCTTACAACTGAGCTAAAAGGACTGTTTCTCTAGAACGAAGGAGCATGTATAATAGTTAGATTTGAATTTTCTACAATTTTTGTAAATTCAGTTAATAAAGTCAACGTGCACAGTGTTGCGCCGTGACACATAGTTCATTTTCTGTTTAAGTGTTGTTTTATGCAGAACTGCTTACTCAGCAACAGAGGATCAAAGAAGGCAAGAAATCATTTATAACGGTCATTAATATGACAGGGAACCCTTTGTGGTCAGAGGGAGAACAAATTTGAATGCAATCTGAGTCCATGTGACACATGCAACCAGTCCAGTCACAATCTTTATTTCTATTACAGTACCCCATCTGAATTTAGTTAAGCCATAAATCCGTGATACACGAAGATGCCATCAATATTCGCGTCGAGATTCCAACCCATCAAACGGAAAGGTCTGAAATCGGCCACGTCCCTGTCCAACTTGCACAGTAAATGCCATCCCTCTTAACCCCATCCCGTCAGACAACTCATATCCAAATTACATCCATAGGGTCATGATGAACAACAGTTATTGTTGAACTTGCTAGTTAAGCCCGAGTATAAGGCTTTGATAACTCGCCGTAGAACACATTGTTTTCAAATAATTTAGCAATTTCTGAACTCTGTAAAGCGAGAAAGCTTGTGCAATTGTGAAACCTATAGTTGTGATCCCCAATCCTTACTTCACCATATCATTTGTTGATAACTCTGAACCCACAATGCTGAGAGCTATAGGAAGTCAAAGCACCATGTCCAAGGATGCAGTACCAGACAAGCCTTATGACCCCCGAGTTGAGGTCATAGGTGATCTAAAGGGGAAGGTGGAGCAGGTCAATCTCCTTGAACTTGGCTTAACAGACAAAGTCTTGTTCCCCCAGATGAACATAGACGTATTCTGGACTATCTCTCCAGATGAGTTGGGAGGCATGCAGTTCGTGCCCAAGCCTGAATTCATCAACATATTCAACTCAACCATCATGAACCTCAGAGACTCACTAGTGTTCGGTACCACTGGTGAAGTTGTGTGGTGCACCAAGTTCCTGATCAACAGGGTGCACGACAGAAGTCTCTTGCTGGATAGGTGGTATCTTATCCACACCGAGGACATAAATCAACTCATTGGACTATCCCTCGAAGGAGAGGATGTGTCGAAGGGATTCTAGGGTCCTAGCAAGCATGGAAAAAAGAAAGGGGAGCCCAGCCTCTATGAAAGGTTCCACACATAGAGGGGGGGGGGGGTGCACAACCAAAATTGACTCGATACTACCAGGGACAGTTAGGAATGGCTACTACATCATAGCCAACAAGGTTATGAGGTCATACTACAAGGGAGAATGCACACTGGATGCATTGTCAGTGGTCGTCTTCTACGCCAATGGCGCTGTATTCAACTTGTGCAGTTACCTGTTAGAGGAACTGCTCATGGCTTGTGAGGAATCCCAGGAAAAGGGAGGCACCTTCACATATGGCTACTTGTTGGTGGCATTCATGATTTTCAAGTGGACACCACCCACTGGAAGACTGTTGGAGTTAGCAAACAAGGGTTGCATGGAAATATGTTTGAGCCATGGCACTCCAGGGTAGACTTGAAGAACACAACCTTCAACAACCCGACGTTCTCCAAGTGGTACAACAGACTGATCGACGCAGTGCAGAGGTTGCATATTTCACAGGAGCTCCTCAATTGCAACACGAGGAACATTGCTTTCAACATGAACCGACATCATACGTTTGTATGGACGAGGCATGTTAATAGGGAAGACTTACATTCGAGGATGTTTCCATTCTACCTAGATGAGGAGGCCTTCGACAAAGAGGTAATGTCATGGCTGAAAGTTAAATTCAACCCGCGCAAGTCGGGAATGCACTATATCATGCCTGTAGAACTGCTCAAGAAGAAAGGAAAAGAAACAGGGGTAGGATCAAGCGCAGGACTAGAGACCCAAAAGAAGGAAACTTAGGCACAATTAGACTCTAAGGAGGAAGACAAGACACAACCATTGGCTAGCAAGAAAAGAACGTTGTTGGTCTTCCTGCAACTGCCAAATAAAGGCATGTTAATAGGTAAGGATGTCAATGAGATCCTGAGTGATGGGTTCATCATAGAACTAGTGGCGGAGAAGCTCAAAATCGGAGTCTCACTGAGTAAAGTCTTAAACCCCCAACCCATTTCATATGTCATCCCCCATACTTGCTCAGTGGTCAGAGAAACCCCCGTCATCCATATTCAGGATGACCCTAAGCTTGACACCCCTCCATCCACCATCATCAATGAACACCCTCCATCACCACCACAACCCCAGTCGCCACCCAAAGAAACCACCAGTCCACCTCAAACCATAGATCTAGAGCCGATGCAGCTCGATCCCCCAGAGAAAGAACTCCCAGAAACAACCCAAGAGTTGCCTGAGCCAAGACCTGAAGGTTCTGGTCCAAAATTCGAAGTACCATAACAAAGCCTCCAGCTGACTGGTTCGAACCTAGACACCCAGGACCAACATATTATGCCTTTTGTACCGAAAAAGGACACCCAAACAGTGGAGGAGATGCAAGCTCAAAGTACCCAGCACATCCCCTCAATGTCCAAGGTTGAGGGTGGCCAGGGAAGCGCAACACAAGTAAGGGGGAGGAGAGACCAGAGGTTCAGAAGGAACCTGAGTCAACTTTCAGGCAGAGCACGACATTTGCGCAAGAACAGTTGGTTCTCCAGAACCCTCAACAGTGCGCAAAGTTGCTACACCTCTGTCTGAACATAACAAATGTTCTGACACTCTTTCCCTTAGCGCTAAGGTTGAGGCTTGCACCAAAACCATCAACAAAGGAGGAGGTAGATATCCGCTCAGAGCATTCAACGGCCAGTGGAATTCACTGCAGACTTGAGCACCCTAAGACACAACCCCTTCATCCACTGACCTTGCATAGTGTCGAATGAAACACTTGGTCAGAATGATCAGAGCATCCATTGATCAACTAGAGTAGAGGCTCCAGCAGGCCGAGATGTCTGCCAAGTACGCAAGGGAGGAAGCGATTCTTACACAGTCATGCAAGAAATAAGAAGCACATGCAAAGATCCAGGTCGAGTGCATAATATAAAGAGTGCAGGAAAAACTTGTTGAAGCATGGCCGAAAATTTGGAAGGTCACACCCCAACTACCCGAAGCCAGGGATGCAGGAGAGCCGAGCATCAGATTGAGCTTCTCCAAGGAAAATGGTCACAACTGGCCATTTGTGCTGAGCATATGGAAGTACAGTTGTGTCAGACTCAACAAGAAGCAGAGAAACAACCTTAGAAGCTGCAAGAGCATATGGAAAAGGTAGTGCTAGAAGGAAACAATGCCCGAGCAACACTACATAAACACACAACTTAGTGCACAAGGATTTTCAGGGAAATCACTGATTGGATGGGCATCATCGCGAGACACAAACAAACCTTGGAGGATGTGTGCACCAAAATCCAGGTGCTGAATGAAGAAGTTGCAGCCACAATGGATCCGCTGGAGAAACAACAAAATTTCAACAAGATATAGCAAGCAAACAACGAACTGAACTCCCTATTTGAGGTGCAATCCATAGAAAAGAAGGAGCTGCATGACTTCCGGCCTATCATTCAAACAATTTACATGCAAATGGATCAAGTTGATGCCACAACAGATTTTAAGTGAAACTCGTTCGTCGCATCTAAGCCCAAGGGATGTATTAGAGAGGTGACCCAACAATTTGTAGCAGAGGCATCACTCCTTGCCATGAATTGTCAGGATAAAATTGGAAGCTTTCAAGGAGTGAGGAAATGATCCTTGGAGTTGTTTCTAGAGTTGGGCCCTTCATTTGAAGAGGAAAAATAAGTGAAAGTGCGAGAAGAAGAGAAAAACAAAGAGGAAAAGGAGGACAAGGGAAAACAACAGTTGCTCTTGGAAGCTGCGAAGAGCCGAGTACTTGACTCGAGGGTGTGTCAAGGTTTGTGGTTGGAGCCTGTTGGGCCCTTTGTTTTTGGGATAAGGAATTGCACAAGTTTTGTCCTAGTACGAGTTGTGCAAACTTCAGAATAAGTTGGACAATAGAGCAAGAAAAAGCAACATAAATCAATTGCGAAAAGGACAACGCAATGCCAACAAAGCAAAAGCGGTTGCAACAGAACAAGAAAGCATGCAAGACAAGACATAAGACACAACTTAGCTTATATATAGGGATGAATATGATTGTAAAAGGTTTCGGTTGAATTTTTTTGTGTTCAGTTCAATCTTTTCCTTGCTGTTAGGTTGATGTCATAGTTATTGTATGCAGTTGAGAGGTCAGAGTTTTGAGTCTGTAATGTAATCTGTACACCATTTTGGGAGTTAGAGCTCTGTGACATGAGTCTAGAGACATAATTCTGTAACATAGCGCTACTGTGTATCTCTAAGTTTGTAAATGAAGAAAGGTCTGAAGATAATATGAAGAAGGATCTAAATTTTCAAAATATGTTGTGTCTTTCTGTGTTTTACTTATGCATTACAATACTTATTTATGGTTCATTAGTTCCACATGATGTCTCTATGTTTAAATGATTTTCCACAACATAAGTAGGTTCAGTTCTTGCACACGTGAGTCCATATCTGTTCGGTAGTTAGATTTCCTGTGCAAGATTAGGATGAATCTTGAAGGTTCTTTGAATCCTCCTAAGTCTTTTCTTTTCCCTTCCCTATCTATTTGTCTCAGAAACACTTCGGGTGAGACTTCTTCTCTTCAGAGGAGATGAAAATGCCAGTGCTCTAGAATACTCGATACCTTTTGTTGGTAACTTGAGAAGGACCATGGTCTGATCAAACTTGCACCAACATTATGTTTCATGGGAGCCTCATCCCAGTCCATTTGGACGAATGCTATCTTTTTATTTATTGAAAAACAGTGTACTATGAATATTATTTTTGAACTCCCAAGAGAACTACTTTGGGGTGTAATTTCAATGATTTCTCAAACTCTAAGTTGCTGAGCATGAGATGTTTGAAGTGCAACTATCATATTCTCTCTTATTTTGAATGAAATACTTTTTAAAAGTTATCTCAATTGTGGACTTGTGTCTTTCCTTCTTATGAATGTGATCAAAATTTATGATACTATGATGGACGTGAGAACTATATTATTTTTCATATAACGATTATTTTATTTCTGTTCAATATTTTGTGTATATTGTATTCTAGTCTCTGAAATATTCTGGATCCTTTTCTCAGGAATTTTCTTTGTGAATATATTATTTTTCAATCAGTAGTATTTTGTATTTTGTTGAGCAATAAATATTAGGGTTTCTTTAAAGTATTCCCCTATTTTAATATTTCAAAGTATCAAGTTATATATTTCATATTATAATAGAGGATTACCACATCTATAAAAACGCAGGGGGATATTTTATCCTCAAGAGGGTGTTGTTTGGATCTTGACCAATATAAACTTCAACATTTTTGGCGACCATACTAGGGAGAACAAAAGGATGGTTTCACAGACCATAAATATTCACGACTTATCCTAAACCTAATCAAGCTCAGTTACAAGTTGGACTAGGAAATCAAACAAGCATTCTACATCAGTTGTACAATTTGGTACTATCAACAACAAGAAGCCGAGAAGATCTCGAAATATCGTGGGAAACCCTTGCTTGTGAAGAACAAAGAGAAATTGAGAGAATACAAAGAAGAAGAGCTTGAAATCTAAGAAAAAAGTTGTAACCTTATAAAGGTCCAATAACAAGAAGCAAAAGCAAAAAAGTTCAATTTTCTGAAGTTGGTGAGAATTCCATATCATAAACAAGAAGAAACCTAATCATGGGTGACAGAGAGGAAAGCAATGAAATTTTTGAGAATCGGGAAGAGAGACAAAGAGTACCACGAAGAATAAGGGCTAGAACTAGTCCACTTAATTTGCAAGGGGAACAACATTCATTATCGACCCTTCCCCAAGGAGTTCTACTAGTTTTCTCAGGAGATGGAAGCATATATATGAAAATACATCTATACAAATTCTTGGTGATTTGTGATATCCATTTGATACAACATGATGATGTCATGGTTAGAGTATTCTTGTAGACTTTGAAAGGACGAGCCTATGAGTGGTACCTCTCTCTTCCTTCTCAATCAATTTCTCATGTACCTGTTCATCTTCCTTTCAGAGTAGTCCATTGGCCCACTATGTCTTTGCCACCTCCTCCTCCTTTACAACCTGCTCAATATATTTCTTCTACTTCTTCTCATGCACATTTTTTCCAGGTTCCCAAAAATTACAAAGAATTAGATATTGAACCTCATCCAAGTAAAGGAAAGCGACCTGCCATTTCTATTGGTTTCGATTCATCTAAGACTTCTGCTTATACATCCAAGACCTTACCTTCCAAACTTGAGGATGATGTAAGAAAAATTATGTTTGATGACATGCACCTCGATCATAGATCTACTCAGCAATTAATGGGCTATACAACTATGACAGGGCCATCTATAAAGTTGGAACCATGACGATATCAATGACTTAGACCTCATTGACTTAACCTCTGGCAGATCTAAGGATCCAACCTATTCAGACTTTCACCTTCAATATTTCTTCATTGAAAGCCCCTTCCACACATTCTCCATGGATCTCTTTGAACTTCTCATTACAACAAGCCTAGCATAATGTTCCATTGCGATATCTGTGGTCTAGATCTCATTGGTCTGACATCTTGATGAATCGACAACTCTCATCGACTCAAAATAGTCTTGTCAGGAATTTCACCGCGACCATGTTCACATGTTTTTTCTGAACAACCCTCCTTCTAACATGATTCTTTTGACATTCATATACTCTATGAACCATCGATATCTAATCTCCACACCAAATCTACGACTGAGGTTCTCTCTGGATTTAGGCAAGGAACGTGAAAAAAATATAGGGTGATTCAAGGAAAACAAACTCTTCGCCTTCTTGGCATTGTCTACAATGTTTTAACCCCGACTCCTCGAACCTTCAACCTGCTTATTCAATATGAAGGTGGTGCCTCCCAACATCCCTCATATTGAGTATTTTCTCATCCTACAAACTTTCCATTCAATGAATTGGGGAAAACACATGGTTACATGCCTCCACCAGACCTCTCATACACAGTCAACACAGACAATCAATCAATCTTGAAAAAAAAACATCATACAAACAAGATTCATATTCTAGCATTCATTCAATGTATTCAAACATCCTCTAAAGACAAGAATCCAAGGTTACATTCCTGAACAAAAAATTGCTAAATACATTCAGAAACACTTATTTGTTTCAAATCGAGCTTCAACTTGCCAACTAACTGAGGGTGAAGGCCTTTCCACCCAACTGTAGGCTCTGTTGCACTTTTTCTTTCTACAACAATCCACCCCCATGCCAGGCCATGATACCACTAGGGGACTCTCACAAGTTAGATTTCAAGTTAATGTTTTGGTAAAAAAGGTTACTCTCCTTCGCTACATTGGCAACTTAGAAATCCTCTCTTCCCACTGATCCTAGGGCCTCCACAAGATTACCAGGTGCCTTCCCAACTAGATTTATTTTGCACAAGAGAGTACCTTTTCTTCTACATAGTCCCTCAATGCCCTCCCCTTATCAATTTCAGTTCCTTCCAGCAAGAACCAACTAGCATCCTTCTCATCTCTAGTCTAGATATGGGTATTCTCCATTCCAATGTTAACCATTAGTATTCTGGGAAAGATTTCTATTTTCTTCAAAAAACTTCCCAGCTTTATCTACTCTAGTCTATCTTGTGTTCTCTCTCTGAATCCCTCCCACTCATTTGCGATACCAATCTATTTATGTGTCTTCTATTTTTCCTCCTCCTTCCTCGATCTGGGACATTCCTTTCCCCCTAGGGTTCCTCAACTTGCTTCTGTCAAAAGCATCCCTGGGAGTCAAGATCCCAAATCGAAGGGGAACATCCATGTCACTCTTGGTTGATAGATTCAACCGATCTAGTCATCCTCCATGTACATTTCTGAAGGCAGTCATAACTACCCCAACCATCAGGTCTGATTCCATTAGTGATATTTCTTGAGGACATGGAAAACATGGTACTTCAAGTAGGTTTAGTCATTCAAGTTTATTCAGGTGGGGGTTTAATTAGAGTACCAGGACATAAGGATTGATAGAGGTGGCCTCATGCAATTTTGTTATCGGATAAATCGGTAGGTGCGAACACTAACAAATCTTCCTAGATCCACCTGGATCTAGAAAAAAATAGGACAGAACATGACTCTTTCCCTAAGTTGTAGTAATTGAATCTACTAATAAGAAGGAATGAGTGACATACCTTTATATCGCTTCCTTAGGTCTTTGTTGTTCCCACTTCACTCCGATGCTCTTGTGAAATCAGGTCCAAGACAACACAAACCAACCAAAGTGAAGATAACAAAGTATATTCAATTTAAACCTATGCATATGATCAAGGAGTTATGCAATAAAATAAGAGTGATTTTATGGGAAAGGGACATGCCACTGTATTATATTAAATGAAAGTAGAATATACAACCGGATCGCCTTGATGTCGCAAGATTCCTTTCAGTGACCCTTGGTTCCAACACACACACTTTCTCTACATTTGCATGAAGAAGGTCTAATACAACTCGATAGACCAAAAAGAGTCTCCAAGCTTCTATCCAAGTAGGGTTCTTCACACAATTCTTTCACCAATTATTCATTCAATCTTGCTTAACCTTTTCCATGAGAAACCCTTCAATATATATGAGAAGGAGGGATGGTTACATGGATGAGGATGATCCCACTAAATCTGAGAAGTCAGTAGGATGCCAACCATGCGAATGCAACTCATTTTCTAGAAGATTCCCTTCTAGAACCTTCGTGACCTCTTCTCTTTTCCAAGCTTAAAAACAGGTTTTCACCCTATCTATAGAGAAGATTGCGAACAGTTCGCATCCCAAGTGTGGGTTGTCTGCGAGAATGGAGGATTTTCGCACCCTGTAATACAGGCAGCCTGCAAACTCATCTTAAAAATGCATTTTTGGAAGAAGATAGCAGCCACTTTTCTCAGGCAAAAAGTCCTTGTGGGATCCTGAATACATCACTAGTAGAGACATCACCAGAGTGACCAAAATTAAGTGTAACATTAGGTCCTAGCACTCTAATTAACAATGAGGTTCTTAGCCTTAACTCAATCCCATGATAACATTAAATGGCACCTTTATCAATATGCATTCAATACTCATCAACAAATGGAAGTAGTTTGGGATGGATGGTATGTGGCCTTTGTAGATCCCACACTTGGTTTGACAAGCTCCACTCGCAGTAATTCAATGCATAAGAATGATTTCACTCTTGAAATATGGGACATTGTTGACCATGTGGCTCACATGGGTTTTCTCTCTAGTTGATTTGTTCTGCAATTTGAAGAATCAGATATCTAGGAGCAAGCCTAGTAATGATTTACTGGTTTTTGAGGAACTTTGGTGTGGGAACAATGTATCTCTTGCTGAGACTATGAAGAGGTGTTTGTGGGAGGTGGCTTTGGGTCATATATGGTATTCAATGTGGGTAACTCATTTCACTTTAGCTAGGAAATCCCTGGTCTCTCGATCCATCTTCTTGGTTGCTTTTACTTCTGGTATTGTTTATGACTCAATTTGGAATAGTCAGAATATAGATCTTCTGAATCTTTTAGCTTTTTATAAGGTTGGCAATATGAACTTCTGTTTGGTTCTTGTCAGGCCCGATATTTTCTACTCCAATTTCATTGTGAAAGGAATTTTAAATATAGTCATGGATAATTTAGATTTGAAAGATGCTCGCAAAATTCTTCGCAGGAATGAAGAAATCACTCAGACCAACAATAGTGCTCTAATGCTATATTCCTCTAAAATTATAGAATTAGAACAGGCCAACACCATACATAATGTAAAAATCGTGAATCTTCTCCTTCTTCAGAAGCAACAAATAGATTCTTTGGAATTTGAGTGTAACTCACTTCATTCTCTGGTTCTCTCTTAGCATTTGGATCCTCTCTCTCTCACCTCCAACAACCACGGTTCTGGGAACTTATTGCAAGCAAGATTAATGGATAATGACGTAGTTTTCCAAAATCGGGATCCCATGGAAATTGAAGAACCAAGCCCCCCTCATTTAAGAGAGGGGTAGTATGCCCAAGGTAGTGTCCGCCCCTATATTTCCTTAAATTTTCTTTCGAGTTGTAATTATTTAGTGTCAATTTGTAAAGCAAGTCTCGAGTAGAAATACCTGAAACATGTTTGGAAAAAGCATTAGGGTATATTGTCATTATACTAAAAATATGTATAATTTTAATACAATACCTAAATTTTGTAGAATGTAATCTTTGTAAGCTTCAACACAACCATCATTTTTTGGAATGAATACAAACTTATGTTTTAGTTTTTAAAAAAAATTCTAAATAAAAATCATAGTATATTAATAATTAATCTATAATTATTATTATGAAGGAAAAAACAAAATC
Organism: Picea engelmannii; assembly: GCA_009831015.1. Taxonomy (NCBI): domain Eukaryota; kingdom Viridiplantae; phylum Streptophyta; class Pinopsida; order Pinales; family Pinaceae; genus Picea; species Picea engelmannii. The sequence continues at coordinate 23,339 of ML826328.1, read as the reverse complement.
TTCCCATAACTACAATCATCGTGATCCAATAATCTCCAACTAAACACTTTTTTGTAATGGCTATAATGTTTTTGGTGTTGAAGAACAATATAGGTGAATATAATTAATTACGCCAAAAGGCGTATACCTATTGACAATGGGCAGATTTAATAGGGGTTTAGTGCTTAATAAGTTTTCTATGGACATGATTAAATATGGCTGGAATATTCTTAGTAGTCACACAAAATAAATGGCTATGATTTCAATCATTAACTTCCTAGCTATTATAAAGACATCCGTTTATGTGTTTACTTTTTTACATTTACCTAATCATATTTAAAAATTACTTTGATAGCTAACTGATTGCCACCTAAGTGATTAACATAAATTAAAATATTAACACTAAATAAATGAAGCTCAACCGTTTATTTGTTAATCAATAATAAAATTTAATATATTCTTTTAAGGATTCTTTTCATCTTATCACCCTTTCGGCATTGATCAACCACAATTATGTGATTGTGCTAGTTTAAACACATTTTTAATGGATATAATGTTTGGGTGTTGAAGAACAATATAGGTGAATAAAATTAAATTGGAATTAACTTTAATTTTCAAGAGGGGAAGAAGACACTTGTTTCATGGTTATAAAGTTTTGAGTATTGAAGAATAATATAGGTAAATAAAATAAAATTGGAATTAACTTTAATTTGTATGAGGGGATGAATGCATTTGTGTCGGTATTATTTTTTATTTTAAAAAATAATTAAAGTGAACAAAATGAAATTGATGTTAATTTTAAAATATTTTAATTATTTTTTAATAAATTAATAAATAGATAAATTTATTGTTTAATTTTTGTTTTTAAATTTAATAATAATTTTGTAAAAAATATAATTTTATTTATGAATAAAAATATTATTATAGAAACAAAAATATTAAATTTACACTATCACACATATCATATTTTGAAAACCTATGAAATAAACTAATTTTAAAAACATAAATTTATCTATTTATTATCTCTTTTCAGTTTTCCAAATAACATAAAATTAATTTACTTATAATTTGTTTTTGTATAATCTAAATTATAAAAAATAATTAACTTTTTTAACTAAATAAAACTATAATTTAAAACAAAAATTCAAAAAAAATTTGAAGGAGAATTGAGTCTAAAAAGACTTTATCCTTCTATTAGGTTATTCAGGTTATTCATGGCTGATCTCATCACATTAATGCCAATACTGAGCTAGTACATGGTTTGGTTTCATAAATGATGAAGCCCCATTTGCAACCAACTAATGAGGGAGATTCACCACTAAGAGTAATAAATGGCTAGCATATCATATCACAATGTTAAGGTCTAGTTTAAATGTTTTACGTTTTCTTTGTTGGGTCCTAGAACCCACATAGATTAATTTGTAGCAGAGAACCAACAAAACATGAGACACCATGAGACACCAGATTCAAACACACATGAGACACAAGGATTTACGTGGTAAAACCCTCAGGGTAAGGGAAACATCCATGGGACAATGGAAACATTATTCTATTGCTTAACAGGAGATTACAAACAACAACCCGGAGAGGGCTTGAAGCCCCTTGATTAATATTTGTCTCTCAGACACACATATTTAAACAAATTCTCCCATAGTTACAATGAAACTAATTCATTAATTGTACATTCTAACTTACGTTGCCTTATCTCAACCAAAAGATGAATAATAGGATCGAGATCCACATCCTGTGGGGATTTGTTGTCACCATTTCAACAATATCCACCTTGACAACAATTTACCTGATACATTTTCCTTATCCATTCATCACCTTCTTGGGAGCCAAAGATAAGTGATACTAGTGCTTCCAAAATTGAAGCACCCATTTCACTGCTCCACCTGGATTTGTCATGTGACCACTGACAACACCAACTGCATGTGAAATATTTGATCCTCTCATCGCATTCATCAATCTGTCTATTAGCACATTATACATGAGACATATAACCCTTTTCTTCTTCATCACTCGGGCACAAACCTGAAGAAAGATTATAACGGAAAGACAAAAAATATTTTACCAGTTTCACATCATTCATACCGAATTTCCTGAGTATCATACCATGTACTCTAGTTGTGATAACCAAGAAACTTACCATCGGTCCCATATATGTGTATTTCCATGCCCAAGATTGTTTTGCTGCTCCCAGATCCTTCATATCAAACGTCCAAGCAAACTGAGCCAACCTGCTGATCTTAACCATGCTTGTGCTTGCTACATGCATATTGTCGACAATCAAAACACCAAGATAGAAAGTACCATAAAGACAATGGTTATTCTCACTTCTTGTATTCTTTGGCTCACCATGAAGGAATCAAACATCCTATACAAAATTTCCCTGTTCAAGTTTCAGGCCATACAATGATTACTTGAGCTTGAAAAACAACTCTTCTGTTGCGACCCTGAGAACTTTCAGTGCTCCACCTAGAACACTACATTCGAAAACCTCAACCATATCCGACCAAGACTTCCAAATGAGCTTTTACCACACTTGCAATGGAGTCATAGTACTCCACCTTGACATGAACATTCCCTTGATCAAATCCAACCAAGCCAACCAAGTAAACATTCACCGCTCACCTTGAGGCCCATTTATAATGGAGTTACAACTAGCCTTTAAGCAAGCTTTATTACATGCGATTACATGGACATAAAACCACGGGCAACTAACATGACCCGTAACCCACCCCCTATCACGTAAGTCTATGTATAGACTTAACCGGTTGAAAAAACAGGGGCACACAAGCCTAACAAGGTCTTACACCAATATGCCCAATTACATATAATTAATTACAACTCCAAAATAAATAATACTTAATGACTTTACTGTCACCTTGTTGTCATTTACCATCCTATCCTCTTGTTTTTCCATACCATGTTGTCTACAACCACCAGGTGATCTCTGTGATATCAGTATAGAGGAGCACCGACCACCTGCATAAGCACCTGTTTGTGCATAGCCTCTATTTCCACCACTACCGGAAACATTGTCACCATCACTGGAGCCATATCCAGCTAGTGTTTCCATATGATTGCAATATCCATTAACTAGAAACCGATCTCCATATAAAAGTCTGACATCCACCTTATGCAGGCCACGAGGTGAGGGAATTTGCGCCACCACTTTACCCATGCCAACGAATGATAATGTTGCATTATCACCATAGGGATATCATCTTGATGCCCGCATATAGCCTCCTGTTATCACATAAACTTGTCAGAGTCTTGTGGGTCTGTGGTTTCTATCTAGGTCTGTAATTTTTCCTGTTTCTCCTCTTTTTGCAGACCCGATCGTAAGTTTTTCCTCTTGGCTTGTAGTTTTCTTCTGTTTTCCTTCACCCATTTGATCGACCTGTTTTCCTTGTCAGATTTCCTGAAGAGTATAGGCCCTAAGCCTTTGTGTTTTCCCTAAAGTCGAGCGATTTTCTCTTTACCTCTATCATTGATCCTCTGCTTTCCTAAGACTTCAACCAGTCATCCAAGAAATTGTTCACAGGCTGCAGTCGTGAGCACCAAGAACAACAATTGAAGCAGTCTGATATAAAATAAAATCAAGCGAGCGAGCAAGATCGATTTCCAATGGCGGAGATCCATCAAGAAGATCATATCGATGGCCATCGGGTGATCGGGATATAAAGTTACACCGAGTTTAACGTGTAATGTTCTTGACTTGGCTAGTCTAGGAAACACTACTAATGTGTGTGTAGGATGAATCGTTTACAACATATAAATGATCATACAAATAATAAATGTGACAAAGGACTACAAAGTTTGTATTATGATATCTTTGTGGATTACAAAATGGTCAAATGCAGCTAAATTAAATGACAATACTCGACTAGATCAACAACTAAAGGATCTTAGCTGGAATAAAAATAAGCAACTAAAAGATAATACTCGGAATATGGGAGCACTGCAGAATCAATGGATGCACTGGGACTATGGAAACTCTGACGGTAATTGCTGGAAGTCTGGAAAGCTCACCTTGGGAGATATACTTCTCAGAATGGCCTGGAAACTGTCCCAAATGATGCGCCCTGCTTTAGTCCTCAGTAATGGTAACTGTCGGACCCTTCTTTTGGTGAGTTTGGACTCCAGATGGATCCCCCTGGGGGAATGCACCCTTCTTTCTCTGGCAAAATGCGTCCTAATGATTCCACTGTCGGAATCGAACGAGACGTGTCTCAAAATGACTGCCTTGGTCTACTGAGAAATGGGTCGGAAGGGTTTCCCTGAATATGGCCTAATGCTCGCTCTGGAACCCCAAATGTATCCACCAAATGTGTCACATGTCCAAGTCTGGAAAATGTGCCCCAGTTGATTCCACCGTCGGAATCTGATGAGGAACCAGGAAAAAGATGCACCTTGCCTTCCTCTCAAATGGGTTGGAGGGAAATCTTGGAATTCTCCTTGGATGGGATAAGTCGACTAAAAACCCTTTCAGAAGCTGCGCCCTCACTCTGGATGAATGCGCCCTTGCTGCTGAACACTGTGTAACTGCTGCTGAAGAATGATGGAAGACCTGAATGATCTTCCCGGTGACTAGGGTGTGTCTCTCAACACCGAAATCAGCCAACTGGTGTCTTCCTCTTGGAATCTACTGAACTATCTTTCCTGAGATGCGCCTCTTCTCCTCAATGACAAGTCATAATCTACATAATGATGAATTAGGTCGCTGAATATTCTCTTATAGATTTCCAAAACCCTAATTCACTGCTTAAACCCTAATTCGTTGTTGACCTTTTCCCTCCAAGTGACCTTTACTTTAAATCACTTAATTAATCATTTTACCTCTAAAAAGTGATTTATCCATCCTTATGGCTTCTCCGACCATTGAAAATCACTTCTCATCATCTTATCCTATAGTGCTCTTCTTCTCGATTCTGATGAGTTATTACACTAAGAGGTTTCTCCAAGTAATATGCCCATTATGACCTTCTTAGTGAAATTAATTAAGATATGACCCATAATAACTCAAAATTATGCAAATCATCGGAATGCAACGAAACCAAAACCAAGTTGTGCGGAATGTATCCTGATGATGAACGATGCAAGTCGGGCCCAATAAAACCCCTCAATATCTCCCAAACTCTCTGTCACCCCTATTTGGCTACTCTGGTAGGCATAACACTCTATAAAGTTATAATGTCCCAAAATGGGGACATCACAGTCCTCCCTGCCGAAATATTGCTTGTCCTCAAGCAATAAATGAATCCAACTACATATGATACCGGGGTCCCATATCCATCTGTGTGACACAAGGTAGACTCCCCTCAATATGTGGTATATCCAAGTGCTCGCCACGCATGAAACCCACATGCTCCTGACGAGTAGAATGATCAATGGCCGAGGAATCTTAGTCAACTCCCTGAGTAACCACTCTACTCGAAACTCAAATCCATCAAACGTTGAACTACCAAGCACTCCAATCCCTGGATCCCATATTAGAATGTCAACTACAATTCCTTGTGGAGTATAGTTCTGTAACATATCAACACCCTGAGTCTCCTACAAATAACAAATGGCCTCAAACCGAAATGGGTCTATCCTACCAAACCATACCAAACTCAACACGACCCCCACTGACTGAACATGTTGCTGCCATAGTGAGGTACTACAAGACCTCAACGAATCACCAGTCAATGACGTGCTCTCCCCAATACTGAAACTCAATGGAAAATCAAAGCGACTCCCCCCTGCAAACATCCACTCTTCTCCATCAGTCAATAAAATGTCCGGTCCTGTAATCCCAGGGTCCCATGCTAGTCTTTGACATGGACCATCATGTCGATGCTGCTCTACTCTGATCATGATTGTCTGCTCAAAGTATCCATACTGGACCCTCCACTCCTGGATCCTCATAAGATGAAACAAAATATTGACCAAATGGACTCCTGGATCCCATGTCAAATTTGGAAGTTCATCACTTCCAATCCCCACTAACTACTGGTGTGCCCTACTGGTAACTGTCGAAATCACTCCACCCTCATCCTAATGAGAGTTTGAATTTGTAGCAACCTCTGAGATATCCTCTATCCCATGGCCTAGGATACTCCCCATCATGCCCATGGCCTCAATTGTCTTCCCTAGATGATCCACCCCTATCCCGATGAATGCAATCAAGACACTCCTGTCAAGTGGTCTCGACCTACCAACTCTCCATGTCCCCTGCCACTGTCTAGCTCCCCCTGTGCTGCTGTCAATGATGAAAGTATCGAGAAAGGCTATCATAAATATTTGCAACCAACTGTAGGACTGGAAAGTATCATATTCTTTGGTCAATCCAAAGGATTTAAACAAAAGCTCGTCCATTGACACCCATGGTAGATAATCGCCTGTACTCATCACTGAACACCAACCATCAGGTGCAACGGTAGGTACCTCCACCAACTGCGGGTCAATCATTCTCCATCCATCATCACTCACACAACTGCTGCTACGGTGAAGGTGATCTCCAAAATCTGTATACTGCTGCAAGGGAGAGGAATTTCCATGCTCTACTAAGTACATCTCCTCCTTGCAATCCAGTGCATCCCCTTGAATCCCACTGTACAACTCTGTATGTCTTTGTGAACTACCACTTATCACTGTGTGCCCCTGCATACTCATGTGATCTCCTGTATACACCTAAAACATCCTGGAACCTGGGTGTATTACGGGGTCATCCTCTACATGAAGGTCAACCAATCTTAGAACACAAATGGAAGTGTCCTCATAACTTCCCCTGGCTCTGGAATCCTCATGTGTACGTGTGTGATCAACTGTCTCAACAACCCTCATGAAGGGTGGTCCCTATGACCTATGGACATCCTCATGTATCTCTAGATCATATCTCTCCATACTCATCAGTGATCCTGGGTACTCCTCATGCTCCTCCCTCAACTGGTGCTCCATTGCTAAACCACCAACATCCTCTCACAATGTGGCTGAGGGATATATCTAACTCTCTGCTTAAATAGATGTAGTGGATCTCTGTCTAATTTCCTCAAGGAGCTCCTCTGATCTGGACTCTGATTCTTGAAGGGTCGTCTGTGTGCCTTCCGAGAATCTCTGCGTGCTCACCAATGCACGAGTGAGTCAGTCCACCTCAACCTCCTGCTCCCTCAGTTCCCTATGATACATCTCGCCAACCTCCAATAGGTAATCGATATCCCTCAACAATTGTTGGTAGTCGACACTCGTCACAATCACTCTCTCCCTGAGTGTATGTAAGTCATCAATGACAAGTTCCCCATCTAAACTATCCCGTGCCATCGAGGCCCTCCAACAATAACCTGCCACCAATGCATGTGTATCATCAATGCATCTAGTGGCTGCCATGATCATGTCCTCATTGACTCTCAACTGTCCTGCCAAGTGTCGTGACTCCTGGTCACAATCCTGTTGAGGTGCTACCTCATGCCTCTCACTACTAGTGTCAACAATGGAATCCCCAACAACACACTCCTCAAAATATAAGGCACTAAATTGCCCACTGTCCCCTGTGCTACTAAGTCCTCCTATATGCCATTGCACGCCATCACCAACTGCGACCCCTATCTGAATCACACCATATCTTGTATGTGCAGCTGTATCCTCCTGTGAACTCACCCTACTAATATCATCTATGCCTGGATCCCGTATAGATGTGTCTAGACACATGCTATGGTCATTCCGACCAATAAGGAGTGCATCCTCGTCATTGTAGATTGATCCTGGGAGTAAGTGTCCCAACAAGCTGTCAGTCTCCACAACCTGGTCCATTAATGGAATCTCCAAGAGTGGTGATTCACTCTCCTCATACTGATAGGTATGTGTAAGGTCAACTATCTCTAAGCCATACCTTTCCTCCTGGGTCTGCAGATCCATATGTTCCTTGTGTAAAATCCCCACACAAGGCTCCTCTACCATATCAAGAATGCCACTGATATCCTCATGTTCTAAATTATAACCTTGTACAATATCTACTACAAACCGATATTCAGAAAAGAACAGAAAAGATACAATGGAAAATACAAACATTACATAGAGATTTTTCACCTGGAAACCCAAACCGGGAAAACCAACATATATTATATTCATACATTGTGTTACATTTTTTACAATACAATATACATATAGGAGCCAGTGGCATCCAAAACCCTAACCCAATGACCTGGATTAGTCCAAAACCCTAATTCCTTAAC
>ML826328.1:0-10384 GCA_009831015.1 Picea engelmannii | reverse complement strand
GTGTCGTGGCTAGCATAAGTGACCGAGAAGATGAAAAATGTGGCTCACTCATCATAGGAAGCTCATCATTCTCCATACATGACTTCCTAGAAGCCATATCTACAGCCACCGGTAGGTCATCCAACCTCCTAATATCATCATGTCTAAGTGCCAACACATATGAGTCCTCACAAGTGTCACCATTATGCTGAAGTGTTGAATCCTCAACATTACCTGATGGGGAAGATGAAGGATATGCGCTATCATCTTGTCCATACAAATGTCCCTTAGATGCACAAGAGTCACTAGCCTTATCAGACTGCTCCAAATAGGCATCTATGGTTGCATTCACATGCATCTCCTCATCCTCGCTGTCATAGTGCACCTCAACAATGTGCACCTTCCCTTTACCCCTACATCTGTGATTTGGCTTCCAAGGCACTTTGCAACTGTAGCAACGCTCCCTGCATCTAATGGGTGTAGGCTCCATCTGTGCCCCTGTCAATCCACTCGTTGGTAATGATGTATCTAGATCCTTATCTGATTTTCCTCTTAGGCTGGCAGGAAAACTAGCTCTGATACCACTGTAATGTTCCTAACTTGGCTAGTCTAGGAAACCATGCTAATGTGTGTGTAGGATTAATCGTTTACAACATATAAATGATCATACAAATAATAAATGCGACAAAGGACTGCAAAGTTTGTATTATGATATCTTCGTGGATTAAAAAATGGTCAAATGCGGCTGAATAAACTGACAATACTCGACTAGATCAACAACCAAAGGATCTTAGCCGGAATACAAATAAGAAACTAAAAGATAATACTCGGAATATGGGAGCACTGCGGAATTAATGGATGCGCTGGGACTATGGCAGCTCTGACGGTAACTGCTGAAAGTCTGGAAAGTTTGCCTTGGGAGATATACTTCTCGGAATGGCCTGGAAACTGTCCCAAATGACGCGCCCTGCTTTAGTCCTCAGTACTGGTAACTGTCAGACCCTTCTGTTGGTGAGTTTGGACCCTGGATGGATCCCCTTGGGGGAATGCGCCCCTCTTTCTCTAGCAAAATGCGTCCTAGTGATTCCACCATCGGAATCGGACGAGACGTGTCTCAAAATGATTACCTTGGTCTACTATGAAATGGGCCGGAAGGGTTTCCTTGAATATGGCCTGATGCTCACTCTGGAACCCCAAATGTATCTGCCAAATGTGTTTCACGCCCAAGTCTAGAAAATGTGCCCCAGTTGATTCCACCGTCGGAATCTGATGAGGAACCAGGAAAAAGATGCGCCTTGTCTTCCTCTCAAATGGGTTGGAGGGAAATCTTGGAATTCTCCCTAGATGGGATAAGTTGACTAAAAACACTCTTAGACGTTGCACCCTCACTCTGGATGAATGCGCCCTTGCTGTTGAACACTGTGTAACTGCTGTTGAAGAATGATGGAAGACTTGAATGATCTTCCTGGTGACTAGGGTGTGTCTCTCAACACTGAAATCAACCAACTAATGTCTTCCTCTTGGAATCCACTGAACTATCTTTCCTGAGATGCGCCTCTTCTCCTCAATGACAAGTCATAATCTGCATAATGATGAATTAGGTCGCTGACTTTTCTCTTATAGTATTCCAAAACCCTAATTCACTGCTGAAACCCTAATTCGTTGTTGACCTTTTCCCTCCAAGTGACTTTTACTTTAAATCACTTAATTAATTAATTAATCATGTTACCTCTAAAAAGAGATTTATCCATCCTTATGGCTTCTCCAGCCACTGAAAGTCACTTCTCATCATCTTATCCTGTAGGTCTCTTCTTCCTGATTCCGATGAGTTATTACACTAAGAGGTTTCTCCAAGTAATATGCCCATTATGACCTTCTTAGTGAAATTAATTAAGATATGACCCATAATAACTCAAAATTATGGAAATCGTCGGAATGCAACGAAACCAAAACCAAGTTGTGCAGAATGGATCTTGATGATGAACTATGCAAGTCGGGCCCAATAAAACCCCTCAATATCTCCTGAACTCTTTGTCACCCCTATCTGGCTACCCTAGTAGGCATAACACTTTGTAAAGTTGTAATGTCCCAAAATGGGGACATTACATAACGTTAGCAAGAGTTCTGAAATCGCAAGGCCATCCTAGCTGTCGATCCTAGGAAGAGCACGTGGTGTGAGATTATCATTTTTCTAACTTGCAGGATGGAGCAGTCAAAGGGCAGAGTCATGCGAACTTGTGAAACGCGAAGTCGCAAAATGATCTTGGCTGTCCATTTCAGTAGGATGCGTGTCGCTAGATCCGAAGCACAAAAAAAATCATTTTGGGAAGACCGAAGTGAGAAGTGCCGATATCCCAAGTCCCGAAATGCCGAAGCGATTTGGGCAGTCTGATGTAAGGAGACACGTGTCATCCGATTTGAGTGATCTCGATTTTGCGACTCAGAGGTTGAGCATGGAGCACAACGTGAATTAATGAAACACGAAATCCCGACACGCCTGAGAGTTGGGCCCATGATCACAACTCGCGGTCACATGGAAAGTGGGGCCCAAAGAATGGGAAAGCGCCTGTCGAGCGACGAGCGACTGAGATTGTTCAAGGAAATGACCATGGCCGTCAAGTTTAAAGAAAATCAGACTGTTGATATAGATGGGTCATTTCGCGGGATCGAAGATCGAGATATTTGAAATCAAGGGGAGTGAAGACTCCCGACAGGTGAAATCCCAAAATTTCATGTAGGGGATGCATAAGGTCATAGCTCGAGGTCACGTGGGACGATGGAATGGAGCTTCACAAAAGGATGGAGCACTCGAGTTGGTCACAGAGAAGGATCCACATGGCCTCGAGGTGCCAAAATTGACTCGAAGGAGTCGTGAACGTTTCCTAGAGAATTCATGGGTGTTAGGCTCCATCCCGATCCCGATGCAGTTAGTTAATGGAAATAGGGGGAGGTAGTTGAAACCTCGTTTTACCCCATAAATGGAAAGCATGGAAGCACCGGCCGTGGAGGTAGGCTGTCAACCCAAGATCTCCCTGTCAATGAATTTTGCTGCAAAGCCCATACTGATCTGAGATCACGTCTGACAAAAGAATGCAATTGCAGACAAATAGAAGAAGGTGCATACGTGAAGCTTTGAATGAAGTATCCAGGTCACACTCTTGGTGTTGGCAGGTTGTTCTAAGTATAAATACTCGATTTTGATATTTTTTTATGGTCGATGGTTGAGATAAGCTCCCGATTTGTAAAGTTTTAATGAACACTCTGGTTCTCTAGTTATGTATATGCATTTGAGACTTATTGTTTAATGTAAGTTAGTTTCCTTTCGTCTCTTTGTAACAAATGTGTTAGAATGCTTGGGCATGGATGATCCAGTCGAGGGTAGTTATGTTTTTTTGATGTAGGTTTGATCATAGTGGTATTGCAACTAGTTTTAATCAGTTTCTTATGTTCTGTTTTCCCTCTCATACTGAGAGCTCGGGCATGGATGATCCAGTTGGATTTCTATGACTGTATTGTAATGTATGTTTGATTGTAGTACTGTTATAACATCCTCAGTTTCCCGAAGTCGTGAATTCAAGAGGATCTTGTATTTGAATTTTTTCCTCCTTAGGCTGCTGGAAGACCGAATGTCCATAGAATACCTCTTCACTCTCCTCAAGTTCTCCCCCCTACTCACCACTATATCAAACTTACTGACTCAAGTTAGACCAAGACCTCACCTACTTGTGATTTCCAACACATTTTTCTGAGTTAGAACGATACCATCCTGAGTCTGCGTCCATTAGACCGCCTTTAAATTTATTCATTATGACATACAAACTGATGGGTATCTGGCTTGCCTTTCCTACAATCTGAAGGGTGACTTCCGGTGCTAACATTTCTGGCGCCATTGACGGGGAACGAATTGAAAACTTTTCCCTGGGATAGAGTGACAAAGAAGCTTATGATTCTGAAGGTGCATCAGAGATCAGAACCATTGAAGATTGCAATTGTGCACCTGATAACTCCACTGTTACGACTCCACTATGGCGACTCCACTAGTATGGAATGGACCATATCTTAGCTCAGAGGTTTGATTTCTATGATTTTTCAAAAATAGTTGGTTTCCCTAACCCACCACCTATTAGAGATGAATGGGAAAGTAGCCTTCCTAGGTTCCGAGGAAAAGGGTGGGAAGCACCAGCTGAGCATTTGCTGGACTTTCATGAATTTATTCATCGACTTCATATCATGCATGAAGATATTCAAATTAATATTTTCAAGTATTCATTACAGGGGACTGCTCATGATTGGTGTCAATCTCTTCACGTTGCAAGAATCAACTCTTTGACCAATTTTCATGCAACTTTCAATTCGTTTTACAAAGATTATTTTCCAGCTGAGTGTCTTTATGAAAACTGTTGTGATGAGTTTTCTTTGTTTTATAAAGACTTTGCCTGTCACAAAGATCAATTTGGTGATGAAGAAACTATTGTGGAAGAAATCATTTTCCATGAAGAGCATGATGTGTTGAATGATATTCATTATGATAGAGATAACATAGAAACGTCTGGCATCATATCAGACATGTCTGTTGTTTTAAGCGTTCATGAAGATCAACATATCTCTTCTGAATATTCCAATGTCAAAGAGCAAGTGTATTCTGCAGAATATTTTTCTCTTGACTATGAAGCTGAGATAGATGAAAATCTAGCAACAAAATCTAGGGAAGGTTCCTCTATGTTTTTTCCTAGTTTTTCAGAGTCGGAGGCAGAGTTTGTTTGATGCTCTTGTGAAGGAGATGCAGAGGAAATTCCTGTCCTGGAAGCTGTAAGTGAGAAAATATCACTTGGGATTAGCCAACTTGCATCTATCCTCCACCCACCTGTATACTCTGAGAACATCGAACGACGGGTGAGCAACAATGAAGTGCATGAGGTAATTCCTTACCAGTCAAGCTTTCCTGTTTATAAATTTTGCGACCCCGTGGGGTTATATATGGAACTATGTTTTACAAAAGCATTGGAGCTTGCAAAACTATTCATATTATCATCATTCAGAGATATTGCCAATGTTCCAATACATGTTTTCTTTATGTTGTCATAATTCCCTTACCTTTTATGTAATTTTGTAGTAAAGAGAAGAATTATATTACCGAATAGTCTGGCTGGTTATGGTGGAAGTTTGATTTCACCTAACGCTTTGTAAAAAATCAGTTAGCCTAGGAATGCACACAAATAAGCTCTTTCTGGAGCCCATGTATTTTCTTTTTTTAGAATAATTATTGGCCTGTAATCCTCAGCAGAATGGTTTTTGAGCTTGACTCCATAACCCAACAGCTAAGGCACTAGAACTACTTGTTCTTGGCTGCTCGTAGGGATAATTCCATCCCCTGTGGAGCCAAATGTTATCACATAAACTTGTCAGAGTCTTGTGGGTATGTGGTTTCTACCTAGGTCTATAATTTTTCCTGTTTCTCCTCTTTTTGCAGACTCTATTGTAAGTTTTTCCTCTAGGCTTGTAGTTTTCTTCTGTTTTCCTTCACCCGTTTGATCGACTTGTTTTCCTTGTCATATTTATTGAAGAGTATTGGCACTAAGACTTTGTGTTTTCCCTAAAGTCGAGCACTTCTCTCTTTACCTCTAACATTGATCCTCTGCTTTCCTGAGCCTTCAACCAGTCATCCAAGAAATTGTTCACAGGCCGCAGTCGTGAGCACCAAGCGCAACACTTGACGCAGTCTGCTATAAAAGAAAATCAATCAAGCGAGCAAGATCAATTTCCAATGGCGGAGATCCATCAGGCAGATCAGATCGACAACCATCGGGATATAAAGTTACGTTGAGTTTAATGTCAGCAAGAGTTCTGAAATCGCGAGGCCATCCTAGCCGTCAATCCTGGGAAGAGCACGTGGCGTGAGATTAGCATTTTTCCGACTTGCAGGATGGAGCAGTCAAAGGGCAGAGTCATGCGAAGTCTCAAAATGATTCGGGCTATCCATTTCAGCAGGATGCGTGGCGCTAGATCCGAAGCGCGAAAAAATTCATTTTGGGAAGACCGAAGTGAGAAGTGCTGATATCCTAAGTCCTGAAATGCAAAAACGATTTAGGTCGTCTAATGCAAGGAGACACATGTCACTTGATATGAGTGTCGCGATTTCGTGACTCAGAGGTTGAGCATGGAGCACAGCGTGAATTCGCGAAATGCGAAATCCCGACGCGCTTGAGAGTTGGGCCCATGATCACAGTCCATGGTCATATGGAAAGTGGGGCCTGAAGAATGGGAAAGCACCTATCGAGTGGCGGGGGACTGAGATCGTTCAAGGAAATGATCGTGGCTGTCAATTTTAGAGAAAATCCAACTGTTGATCTAGATGGGTCATTTCATGGGATCGAACATCGAGATATTTGAAATCAAGGGGAGTGAAGACTCCCGACAGGTGAAATCCTGAAATTTCATGCAGGGGATGGGTAAGGTCATAGCCCGAGGTCACGTGGAGCAATGGAATGGAGCTGTGCAAAAGGATGGAGCGCTTGAGTTGGTCACAGAGAAGGATCTGCATGGCCTTGAGGTGCCAGAATTGACTCGAAGGAGTTGTGAATGTCTCCTAGAGAATTCATGGGTGTCAGGTTCCATCCCGATTCCGATGCAGTTAGTTAATGGAAATATGGGGAGATAGTTGAAACCTCGTTTCACCCCATAAATGGAAATCATGGAAGCGTCGACTGTGGAGGTAGGCTGTCAACCCAAGGTCTCCTTGTCAATGAATTTTTCCATAAAGCCCATACTGATATGAGATCATGTCTGACAAAAGAATGCAAGTGCAGACTGACAGAAGAAGGTGCATACGCGAAGCTTTGAATGAAGTAGCCAGGTCACACTCTTGGTGTTGGCAGGTTGTTCTGAGTATAAATACTCGATTTTGATATTTTGTTATGGTCGATGGTTGAGCTAAGCTCCCGATTTGTAAAGTTTTAATGAACACTCTGGTTCTCTGGTTATGTATATGCATTTGAGACTTCTTGTTTAATGTAAGTCAGTTTCCTTTCATCTCTCTGTAACAACTGTGTTAGAACGCTCGGGCATGGATGATCCAGTCGAGGGTAGTTATGTTTTTGTGATGTAGGTTTGATCACAGTGGCATTGCAACCGGTTTTAATCAGTTTCTTGTGTTATCTTTTCCCTCTGACACTGAGAGCTCAGGCATGGATGATCCAGTCGGGTTGTTGTGAGTGTATTGTAATGTATGTTTGATTGCAGTATTGTTATAGCATCCTCAGTTTCCTGAAGTCGTGAATTCAAGAGGATCTTGTATTTGAAGCTTTTCCTCCTTAGGCTGTTGGAAGACCAGATGTCCATAGAAGACCTCTTCACTCTCCTCAAGTTATTCCCCCTACTCACCACTATATTAAACTTACTGACTCAAGTTAGACCAAGACCTCACCTGCTTGTGATTTCCAACCCATTTTTCTGAGTTAGAACGATACCATCCTGAGTCTGCGTCCATTAGACCGCCTTTAAATTTATTCATTGTGACATACAAACTGATGGGTATCAGGCTTGCCTTTCCTGCAATCTGAAGGGCGACTTCTGGTGCTAACACCTCCTGCAAGGTGCTCCACCTCGGATTTACGTTCTCTACATGGGCATGTGCCCTTCAACAAAGCCACCCCAGATCTATCTCTTGAATACTTTCTTATACAACCTCCATGACGACTTCAACACAAACTCCATATAGACCACTCACTATCACCCCCTTCAACCACAACTTGGATAGCTATTATTTCTTCCACGTTATAAACAATGGCTTCTCTGCTCCTCATCCGCATACTTTGCAACAAATCTGTGCCCTTTTATGCATTAGGTACAAAATCCCTCACAACCGGTGGCCCTCAACTAAAATTTGTGATTGTAATGCTCAACACGACAACCTGATTGCGGGCTTCCTTACTCGGCTCCTTTCTACATGACCACAAATGCCAGGTATTTGACTAATTCACTAGAAGACATTGTCTTGGCTCAACCCGTGGTTGCTCACCTTTGCTGCCTCCATCTGCTTCACGGATCTGGCTCTCTTCATGATGAGATGCAATTTCACACCTCCACCAGAACTTGTCTAACACACATGATTATTTCCAACTTACCTCACAGATCTCCTGAACAAAACCTACCTCAACTTCTCCTGGACATAATTTTCCTCAGGGATCCCTCCAACTCATATTGAATCCATGCTCCTGTCAAGCTAGATCGACGACGATCTCTCCCTACATTTGAAATGCCTAAACCAACAATGTAATCTTCTTCCTTGCAACCTTATTCTTGTCTACCTCGTCATTTAAAACAGATCTCACACGCCTTTACAAGTCTAACGATGCTCCCTCAGATGGCAGGACAACAATTCTCCTCTATGACGACAACAAATGTATCAAACAGAGGAACCTCCTTTAATTTTCCACGCTAATCACTAGGTGACAGTCTTCACGGGTATCAATAGTGAACAATGTAGGTGATTCTCCAGCCTCATAAGATCCTGAAGAATTTGTTTTTTCTCATTGATTTCCACGATCTTCTCCATATTTTGAAATGCGAGGCAAGTAGCTTCTCGTTCCAGGCCGCAATGGCACCTACGACTTCCCAGACCCTTACGTGATGGTCGCCGGTGTCTCATTCTTGTACACCATTCCCTCATTTTCTTGGTGATGGCGACAACCCTCCCTCATAGGCTCTCTCTCTAGAACAATCTTCTCGCCAAATAGGCTCAACTGGTTCTTGGATTTCTCATCTCTGCATCTTCCACCAGATTTCTTGGATTAATTTGCAGCACATAAACAACGAAACATGCGACACCATGAGACACCAGATTCAAACACACATGAGACACAACGATTTACGTGGTAAAACCCTCAGAGTAAGGGAAACATCCACGGGACAATGACACCATTATTCTATTGCTTAACAAGAGATTACAAACAACAACCCGAAGAGGGCTTGAAGCCCCTTGTTCAATATTTGTCTCTCAAGCACACATATTTAAACAACTTCTCCCACACTTACAATGGAACTAATTCATTAATTGTACATTCTAACTTAGGTTGCCTTATCTCAACCAAAAGCTGAATAATAGGATCGAGATCCACATCGTGTGGGGATTTGTTGTCACCATTTCAACATTTTTTACTTTTGTTGACCATTATCACTAGAATTCCATTATAACCTGCCTTACATGGTTTGGTTTCATAAATGATGAAGCCCCATTTGCAACCAACTAATGAGGGAGATTCACCATTAAGAGTAATAAATGGCTAGAATATCATATCACAATGTTAAGGTCTAGTTTAAATGTTTTAAGTTTTTTTTACTTGTTAACCATTATCATTGGAATTCCATTATCCCCTGTCTAACTATTCTAAAAATGATTTTTTCTTCCAGAAAAAAAATCATTTCGTAAAACTTTTATACTAAGACTTTCCACATTAACAACACCTATAAACTACGTAACACTTTCCACATTAACAACACCTATAAACTACGTAACAGTAATAATAATAATAATAAAAATGCCCCATCAACCTCGTTAAATATATCGACCTCATTAAATTTAATCCGTGTAAAAATAGAGGATGGCCAACCAACTGCACGCGGATTGATATCAACGGCATTTGCGCTTTTTCTCCCTTCGATATAGTACTGTATTATATTTTATATAAAAATATCGAGATGGGCAACAAGAGGAAAATTTGCTGTTTCCTAAGCATAACAGCCAGACTAGTTAGGGTTTATAATAAATTCAGAAACAAGGTTTGTAATAAATAACGGGAGGATCTGTTGTGTATAAATATGTGTATGGGAATGTATAGCTGGAGTACAAATAAACTGGACTGCATTGTTTTACTGTAAGGATTTCAGTTACAAAAATGGCTGGAGACAAGCTCAGGATCAGCACAGAGTCGCAGAAAATAAGAAAGCCTGTTGCAGCAGCACTAGTCATTGATGTTCACCGAAAGCCAGTGATGACTTACTGTCATCGCCGCACAGTTATCCACGTAGAAAAGGAAAACTTCAAGGAGCTAGTGCAAAAGCTCACAAGCCAAGATTATAACTACAAGCGCAAGACAAATAATGCAGTACTGGATCAAACAAATAATGTTTCAGAGGCGTCAGCGGATCTTTCAACTGTGGTTCAAAATCCACCCACCGAACCTGCGCCAAATGAAGTCTACTCAGCACTACCATTAATGGTAGAAGATGATTCCGTGCACGGACCTGACTACGTCTTTAGCTCGGAAACGGATCTCTTCGATGAAAATATGAACAATACAGATGATTCAGTTTTGCATAGTGGCTGAAGTTTTGCAGAGGATAATCAGCCAGATGTTTGCTCTTACTCTTGTTTCTTTTTGCACTGATGCATATATCATGCATCTGT
>ML826327.1:34880-63680 GCA_009831015.1 Picea engelmannii | reverse complement strand
TTAGGACACCCCAAAACCAGCCACCCTACCGACTAGTATGCCTAGCCCTAGGACATCAATGGATGTCCTAGCCCTCCGAGCCCAAAACCTCTTCAGCCCCCCGGTGCACTGTAAATCCCACTGTAAACCAACTCTCCCCAAAACTCCAAGTTCTCCCCTCTCGTCGAATGCATGAATCAATCTCCCTCTCATACTCCTTCTCCACCTCCCTTATTCCTCCTTCATCGCCCCGCACATTTACTTCCACCTAACTCTTTATTACTCCTTATCCCTTTATTAATGCCTTATCCATTCATTAATTGCCTTATCCCTTATTTAAATGTTTCCCTTTTACGTATTGGTTACATTATCCCCTATGGGATACGTAACCCCATTTAACATTATATTTTATTTTCCCCCCTTTGTTTAATACTTAATTAATCAATTTAATCATTAACCTTTAATTAAAGAGTTAATCATACTTAAACTAATCATAGTCAAAAATAATTAATTAATAACATATAATTAATTAAGGTTATTTAATAATTAATTATAGTTTAGCTAATTTTAAGATTATTTATTAAATTATTCATATCAATAATTAATGGTCGTTACACTATTAGTGGACCCGCTCATCTAACTGTCAGGGATCTCTCGAATCTCAAATCCTCTCAGTAGTTAACTGACCCTACAACTCCAATGAGGATTTTTTATCGATCAATTCCATAGTGAAACCATCTACTCATATCACATCGACTGGGTCGCTGACAGATCTATGGCTTTGGTTCTTCTCAGGTCTTTTCCTTCAGGATTCTCTCATCGATAATTCCTCCCTTCAATCCTCCTTGGATCTTTCTGAAATTCACCTTTCCAATAGACTTGGCGTATTGACTCGTGACAGATCTAGGTCCAGATCTCATCAGTCTAACCTTCTCGTAAATTGATGGTTCTCGTCAACTCGGAAGTTCACCTTGGCATTGCTCCAGGGTTTTTCCAAAAGTTTCTCCTTCTAAAAGGATTTATGTGAATCCTAGATCTCTGACGAATGGTCGGGATCGATTTTCCACAACAAATCAATGGTTGAGGTTTCTTCGGGGTTTAAACAAGGATATGGAGTGTTTCAAGGCATTCCAACCCACAACCTTCTTGGAATTTCTTGCAAGGTTTTAAACCCCAACTCCTCAAAATTTTGACTCATATCCTTGATTCACAGGTGACACCTCACCATGGCCCCCATAGTGAATATTTTTGTATACTGCAAGCTTTCCATTCAATGGCTTGGGAAAAATACAAGGTTATCGGTCTCCATTGGACCTCCCATGCATAGTTATCATAAACAATCAATTGATCCTTTAGAAGGGACTAGATTACACCATTAAAACTCATATTTTAGCATTCAATCAACATATTAAATCTACCATTGAGAACAATATGAAATTCATGTCCATTGACAAACACTTACTAGAAACATGGGGAAATACTTATCTATTTATGTTTAAAATTCAACCAGCCAACTGACTGAGGGTGAATTCCTTTCCACCCAACTGTAGGCTATGTTGCACTTTTACTCTCTACAGCAAGACATCCCCATGTCAGGCCATGATAACACTAGGGGACTCTCCCAAGTTATCTCTTAGGTTAAGGAATTGGTCAGGGAGATTACTCTCCTCCGCCACATTGGCAACAACAAAAATCCCCTCTTCCCACTTAGCACAAGGCCTCTACGAGCTTACTAGGTGACTTCCCAGCTAGATGTCCTTCGTACAAGGGAGTCCCTTCTCTGCTACACAATCCCTCAGTGATCCATATGGATGTTGGTGGCCTCCCACCTATTCCAACTGGCTCATTTTGGAAGTTTTCCAGTTTGGCAGTTATTTCCCTAGTTTTCGGGTCCCAAACTTGCGGGGTCGTTTTGAGGCCCTAAACAATGTTTTTTTGGGCTCGACACAGTCAAAATGATCTTTGATAGATAGCACCAAAATGTGTATTCCTCGGATAGACCTTTCCAACGGGCTATCGTGTGCATAAAACAGAGATCGTATACAAAAGTTACGACCTTGAGAAGTTGATGTACTAACTTACCCAAATGGGGCCCACATGATTTTTGGCACTTCATCTCCTAGGGTTAGGTTTTTTTGATGTCTAGGGTTTTTGACATTCCTATTTATTGTAAAAAGGCCTTCAGAGCCTCATTGTAATCATCTTCTTGTGAATGAGCACAACCGTCACATCTCTCTTCAGAGATAAGCCGCCACCATTCTAGCAAGCTTGTTTCCACTGCATTTTACAGTTTCAACTTATTTCTTTATTGAATAGAAACCAGTTTTATTGTATATTTGTTATTATGTGTTAAGAATATTTTGATAATAATCTGTATTCATTTCGTTCTGCAAATATATTCTAGATCAGTGGTATCAGAGTGGTCTGCTCCTTGTCATTCTTAATGCATGTCCCCAAAGAGGTCAGGGAACAAAGAATTGGGTCTCAACCTTGTTTCTCTTGAGGAAAAAAGCTCTTGCATGCCCAAATGACCTCTCATGGAAGAAGAAAAGAAATATGACGAGACATGAGATCCCTTCAAAATGTTTCTCAAGGAAGCCTTCACGCAACAAAGGA
This sequence comes from Picea engelmannii, assembly GCA_009831015.1. Taxonomy (NCBI): domain Eukaryota; kingdom Viridiplantae; phylum Streptophyta; class Pinopsida; order Pinales; family Pinaceae; genus Picea; species Picea engelmannii. Next base: position 61,085 of record ML826327.1, on the reverse strand, counting down.
ACGAGATGATGGATAGTTTTGCGCAAATTCTTTGGCAGCTACCAACAGGTGACACATCTTCCTCAAACGGAGGTGCCACCCCCTTCAAGGTACAAATAAACTTCGATATTCCTATATTTTAATGTCAGATAGACGCAGATGCGGTAGACAAATGGTTGAATCTGCTAGAAGGGTATTTCTCTGTCCATAACTTCTCAAATAGAGAAAAGATTACTTTTGTGCTCCTCAAAGTCGTCCCCCATGTCAAATATTGGTGGGAAACTTTCTGTGAGATAAAGGAAACAGAGAAACTCTCATTATTTACATTCGTAGTCACCTGTGAGTCCTTCAGGGATGCTATTAAGGAACAATACTACCCTATTGGAAGTTATGACGACCTGTACACAAAATGGACCACGTTGCGGCAAGAAAGAGACCAAGCAGTGCTAGAGTTCACAAATATCTTCCATACCTTGCGCACCAAGCTGGGTATCAAAGATTTTGAGCGACATCTGGTGCTCAAGTATCGTGGTGGTATGCATAGATACATCCAGGCCGAAATGGAGTTTCTGGACATCTCATCTTTGGGCACAGCCTACCGATATGTCGTCAAAACCGAGCAGAAGCTCAAACAAAAGACGCAGAAATTTGGGCCTAGGAACCCCTCACAACAAAATCCAGGAAAGGGTGGCCCCAACCCATAGAGAAGAGATGGATAGCCTCAAGACAACCAGTCCAAGCTGCAAGCAAAGAAGGGCACTGGAAAGAAAAATAAAGATACCGGGAAGTGGTGCGACTTCCATAAGAGCCCCTGGCATAACACTGATGATTGTCACTCGAAGAAGTCATTGGTGGATGGGTGAAAGCCTATGAATCAGATGTGGGTTCCAACTCTGAGTCAGAACCAAAAAGGGGGATATGGATCATTGACGTAGAACCCAGTGCTACCATTGCTACCACCAAGCACCATCCCGGTGAACCAGATGAGCTAGAGGAAGGCGAGCACCTTTTTCATTCACAGATGTGGGTGAAGGGTACCCTGCTACACTTCATCGTTGAACACGGTAGCCAGAAGAACCTCATCTCAGTAGAGGTTTTCAAGCGACTCATCCTACGGACAACACCCCACCTGCAGCCCTACACCATCGAATGGCTCTGCCAAGGAAGCGACATCCGCATCAGCCAAAAATGTCGCCTATCATACGACATCAAGCCCTTCAAAGACGAGGTATTGTGTGATGTTTCCCCTCTCGAAGTTTTCAATGTTCTTTTGGGCCAACCATATTTATGGAAATGTCATGTTGTATATGAGTCTAGGCCTCACAGTGTTATTGTTACTTTGAACAAGAAATTGTACAGGATACCCAAGGCAGTCCCACCCAATGTTATTTCCTTTATCTCTGCCAAGAAATGCAGAAAGGTCATCTCTCAAACAGAGAATTTTGTCTTCTTTGTGATTCTCTCTCAGAATGAGTGAAATATCGAACCACATCCAGGGTCTCTGCGACCGACCTCTCCATACAGTAGAAGCAAGTGGATAAGGTCATGGAAGAATACTCAGATATCTTCTCCTCACCTACCGAGGTACCTCTGCACTGTCAGGTCAAGCATCCCATCGATTTGACCCCTAATGCATCGTTGCCTAATGGGCCAGTGTATCGTTGATCTCTGTTAGAGAATGAGGAGATCAAGTGGTAGATCCAAGAACTGCTCCACAAGGGGCACATCCTTCCCATCTCATCACCTTGTGGGAGCCCAATCATGTTGGTAAAGAAGAAAGATGGAACCTGGCAACTCTTCATTGATTATTGAGCCCTGAATAAAATCACAGTCAGAAACCAGTACCCAATTCCTCGAATCGACGACCTCCTTGATCAGCTCACAGGGGCCAAATACTTTAGTAAGATTGATATGAAGTTTGGCTACCACTGGGTCCCGATAGAACAGACAAATGTATGGAAGACCACCTTCAAGTCAAAGGAATGTATTTTTGAATGGTTGGTCATGCCCTTTGATTTGACAAATTCTCCATCCACTTTCATGAGGATGATGGATGATATCCTGTGACCATTCACCAATAATTTTGTAATGGTGTATTTGGATGACATCCTCATTTATAGAAATACTTGGGCAGAACACTTGCAGCATATTTAGCAGGTTCTGCACACCCTGTGGTAGCACCAGCTCTATACCAACTTGGAAAATTCTCCTTTGGCATGGATAGGGTTCATTACCTAGGCTGCATCATTGATCATCGTGGCATACATGTGGATCCAGCCAAAATCCAAGTCATTTGTGACTGGCCAGCCCCAACCACACTCACTAAGCTATGAAGCTTCTTGGGCCTTGTCAATTTCTACCACAGGATCGTGTTTGGATTCTCCCATATTGTATGGGCCCTCAGCCAAGTAACCAGGGGTGGTAGTAAGGAAAAATTTGTGTGGGTTTGGTCCCAACAATAGGCATTCGATGATTTTAATCAGCCCTTGTGCTCAGCCCCAATACTTTCACTACCATACCTGCAACATCCCTTTGGGATCGAGACAGATGCTTCAGACTATGTTGTGGGCGTCGTTCTCAATCAGCACGGCCACCCCATGGCCTATCATAGTGAGACACTATTAGACGATATCCATAAGTACCCTACTTACGACAAATAAATGTACTCCATTGTGCAAGCCTACCACTAGTGGAGACATTACATTCTTAGGAAGGATACAATCATCCACACTGATCATAAGCCACTGTAGTTCATGCAGACAAAAGGAAAATTGCAGAATGAACACCATCAGAAGTGGTCCATGTACTTGCAGCAATTCCACCTCAACATCAAGTATAAAATGGGAAGCACCAACTGCATCGTTGATTGCCTCAACAGATCGTCGATCGCGACACTCACCACGGTGCTAGACCCTTGTGAACAATGTACCTTTGGATGGCCTCAACTCTATGAGATAGACTCGAACTTCCCCACCACCTACTAAATGTTGGGTGCAAATGCAGTTGTCACTAATTTCCATCTTCAGGACAGGTTGTTGTGTCATCTGGGCCATATCTATGTTCCATCAAGTGAGTGAGCAAAGCTAACCTGCGAATCCCACTACAGTCGAGTGGCAGGAAACTTCGGCATCGAAAATACAGTGGTAATGCTACAGAAATATTTTTATTGGCCGAAACTTCGATGGGAGGTCAGCAAGTATATCGAGTCTTGCACTGCCTGCACGATTTCCAAACCGGCCACTAATAAATAGGGCCTGTACACCTCTTTTCCTACTCCTGACGGGCCATGGGAAACCATATCAATGGACTACATGTTGGGCCTCCCGTCCACCAAGAAGGGAAATGATTGTGTTTTGTGGTTGTGGATCGCTTTCTAAGATGGTGATTATGGTCGCCTGCAAGAAGAGCATCACAACAAAGGCCACTGCCAAGCTCTTCTTTGAATGAGTCTGGGTGCATTTTGGAATCTTACAAACCATTGTCTCAGATCGGGACAGTCGATTTCTCAGCAGATTCTGGTCAAGCCTATGGTTGCTACTGGACAAAAAGCTCACCAAATCCATGGCCTTCCACCCCCAAACAAATGACCAAACCAAGCTCATAAATCGAATGATCCTGCATATCCTGCACATCTATAATTCAAAGCACCCTTACACATGGGGTGAGGGTCTTCCCTATGTTTATCATAGCTACAACCAAGCCCTGCATAGCTCAATTGGCCACAGCCCCTTTCAAGTGGGGTTGAGATTCCAACCATTGGGTCCCATAGATGTTACACTACCCCTTGCGGTCACCTTGGTTGACTCATCTCCTACTCCAACTCAAGTTGACAAAGCCACCTGTTTCATTGAGTGGGTCCAACACATATTCCAATAGGTTCAGGATATCCTACAGAAGTCCAATGACAAGTACAAGCAATGCCATGATCAACATCGAGTGCCACATAAGTTTCAGGTGGGCGACAAAGTTTGGTTGCACTTGCAGAAAGAGCACCTTACAGGACCCCATCGGAAGCTTCACCCACTACGTTATGGTTCATACACCTCATGAAGGCTATGGGTGATCATTCTTTCAAGCTCAACATTTCTCATTTCCTTGGCTTGCACCCAGTGTTCAATGTGGATATCCTTCAACCGTATTTCCCACCATTATTGGACACCTCATAGATAGAAGAACAATTGACACCAACAGAGCTCAACCCCAACTGTGTACAAAAGGAATCCAGTGATCATATTGTGGAAAAACAGATCAAGGGCACTCATTAGCAAAGGATCCATCTTTATCGAGTTATCAAAGTAGGGCAGCTCTTGCACCAAGGCAAGTGGCTCACCCGGGGCCAAATTCAGCAGAAATTTCCTCATCTGATGGGGAAACTCAATGCAATGGAGACCATTGATTCCTTAGGGGGGAGGATTGATTCATATGGATGTTTGTGGCTTCCCACCTATTCCAAATGGCTCATTTTTGTAGTTTTCCAGTTTGGCAGTTTTTTCCCTAGTTTTCGGGTCCCTGACTTGAGGGGTCGTTTTGAGGCCCTAAACAACGTTTTTTTGGGCTCACCACAGTCAGAATGACCTTTGATAAGTAGCAAAAAAATGTGTATTCCTCGGATAGACCTTTTGAACGGGGTATCGTGTGCCTAAAACGGAGATCGTATGCAAAAGTTACGACCCCGGGAAGTTGATGTACTAACTTACCCAAACGGGGCCCACGTCACTTTTGGTGCTTCATCTCCTAGGGTTAGGTTTTTTGGATGTATAGGTTTTTTGACATTCATTTTTATTGTAAAAAGGACTTCAGAGCCTCATTTTAATCATCTTCTTGTGAATGAGCGCAACCGTCACATCTCTTCTCAGAGATAATCTGTCACCATTCTAGCAAGCTTGTTTTCCCTGCATTTTATAGTTTCATCTTATTTCCTTATTGAATAGAAACCAATTTGACTGTATATCTGTTATTATGTGTTAAGCATCTTTTGATAATAATCTGTATTCATTTTTTCTGTAAATATATTTTGAATCACTCAGGGATCTCCCCTTACTAGGGTCGATTTATTTCCTGCAAGCACCAACTCGTGACCCTCTTTTCTCCAGTTTGGATATGGGTATTCTCTATTCCAATGTTGGCCATTCGTGTTTTTTGTTATCTTCCTATTTTCCTCATGAAAAATTCTCAGTTTTCTCTACTCTGGTTAGTGTGTGTTCTTCCTCTATCGAGTGCTCTGCTCATTCACTATACTCTCCTATTTTTGCACCCTCTTCCTCCTCATTCATTTTCCCGATCTGAAACGTTCTCTTCCCCCTCGGGTTCCTCAACTTAATTCTGTTAGAATAACTCCCTAGGTTCAATCTCTTTAATCGAAGGGGCACTTCCAAGTACTCTTGGTTGACAACTACAGTCAACCTTTCACTCCTCCTAGTACATGTTATGAAGGAAGTCATAACTTACCCAACCACCCATTATGATTCCATTAACGGGTTTCTTATGGACAGAGTACTACAGACGGGTTGGTCATTCAAGGTCATGAATATGTAGGTTAGGTTTCTTGGAAATATTCCTATCTTCCCCACATAAACTTCCCAATTTCCCCCTCACCAACTCCCACTCGTGGTATCATTTCCAATACTACAAGGATTCCCCTTCAGTCAGTTGGTAGGTGTTTTCATTAAACATAAAACACAATTACAAGTGTTCATCAATTACAATTCATGAAGTCTTTAAGCATAATTACAGACTGGGGGGAAACGAGGTGTTACATTTTCCTCCCCCTTGAGGAAACACCATACACAGAATTCATGCAGAGAAACAAAATGGGTATGTCATCCTCATGGCATCCTCCAGTTCCTATGTGGCCTCATCTGCTCCAAAGTGCTTCCATTGCACCTTGACCTTGATGGCATCTCGATTCTGGAGCAATGTCTCTTTCCTATCCAGGATGCGTTTAGGCTTGGGCTTGAATTCTCCCTCTGGTTCCACCTGTATCACAATTCAATCAATAACGTTATTATAATTGTGAATATACTTCTTTAATAAGGATACATGGAACACATTGTGATATTTAATAGTAGGTGGTGGAGAAAGTTTGTATGCCATTGGTCCCACTCTTTCTAGGACTTCCAACGATCCACAATAGTGGGGCGCTATCTTGGCACAAGTTCCCATTATTTGGGAGCTTCTTTTGGGTTTCACCTTGATATACACATGATCTCCCACCTTGAATTTCTTGTGAGTTCTTTTTCTATCTACATAGCTTTTCTATCTGTCTTGGGACACTTTTAGGTTCTGCCTTATTCTGTTCACTTCTTATTCTATTTCTCTCCATGGGTCTGGCCCAAGTGTAATTCTATCCACAGGGTTGTCCTACCTAATTTGAACGCTGCACTTCCTTCCATTCAAACCCTCAAATGGGCTCATCTTCAACGACTCTTGATAATCATTATTGTAGGCAAACTCTACCAAAGGTAGATGTTCTTCTCATTTCTTGGGCTGATGCATGACATGCATCCTTAACATATCTTCCAACACTCTATTTACCCTATCTATATATCCATCTTTTTTAGGATGGTAGGTTGTGTTGAATGCTAAGTGTGTTCTAATGCCTGCAAATAGGCCTGTCTAGAAATTTGAAGTGAATTTTGCATCTCAATCTGAAATAATGGTCTTGGGCATACCATGCAATCTAAAAAAATATTTTATAAAAACATTAGCAACATCTATAGCTTTAAAAGTGGACTTGATTGGAATAAAATGAGTTTCCTTGCTCAGTTTATCCACCACTACCACGATTGCATTGTGCTACCTAGTTTTTCATGGAAATCGTGTGATGAAATCTATGGAGATGATCTCCCACTTCCATTCTAAAATTTGCAATGGTTGCAACAATCATGTCGAGTAATTATGTTCAAATTTGACGTATTGACACTAAATGCACTTTACAATGTATTTCATGACGTCTCTTTTCATTCATGGAAAATAATACATTTGTCTCATTGTTGTTATCATCTTATGATAGCCAGGATGACCCATATAAGATCTATTATGAAACTCATATGTTATGAGGTTTCACAATTCTATTGAATTAGGTATGCACAACCTGTTGTTATACAGTAACAACTCATTTGCTCTAAGTTGATATCCTTCATGTGTTTTCCTTTTTGGTTCTTGGTGCAAGCTCTCTTTTACCATATTAAAATGCTCATCACTTTGCAAGAGAATTATGATTCTTTCCTTGATTTCAAACTCACACACTCTTGTTGTTGCTAGGTCTACAGTATGCACACTTCAGTTGAGTACATTTTCCACTTGATTTTCTTTCTCTTTTATATGTTTGATCTTGACATCAAACTCACTTATTAGTTCCATCCACCTAGAATGTATGGTGTTCAATTGTGGCTAATAAAACATATACTCTAGTCCACAATGATATATCACCAAGACGAATCTCCTTCCAAGCAGGTAATGTATCCACATCTTTAGTGTGTGCATAATGGTTGCAAGCTCAAAGTCATGAATGACATATCGTTGCTCATGATCATTTAGTTTTCTTGATTCATAGAAAATCACATGTCCTTCTTGCATAAGGACTCCACCAAGTCCTTCCTTGCAAGCATCAATGTATACTAAGAAATATTTCTTAAATGTTATGCAATCTTTAATACATGGGCATTGGTCAATAGGGGTCTCAGTTGTTGGAAGTTGGTCTCACACTCTACTGACCACACAAACTTCATTTATTTTCTCTACAATGAGGTAATGGGATGACTGATCTTGGAAAATCCCTTAATAAACCTCATGTAATATCTATCTATTTCCATGAATGACCTTACATCAAATACATTTTGAGCGGCTGGCCAATCCATGATTGCCTTAATCTTTTATGGATCTACAACCACTCCTACTTCTGAAATTGTGTGACCAAAATACTGGATTTCCCTCTAGAAGAAGTCAGACTTTCTATACTTGGCATATAGCTAGTGATATCTTAGCATGTATAGCACCAATCTAAGGTTCTCCTTGAGCTCTTCCTTGGTATTGGAATATACTAGTATATCATTGATGAAAACAAGGATGAATTTTTCCAAATACTTGTTGAGAATGTTGTTCATCAAACACATAAAGGTGGTTGGTGCATTGGTAAGTCCAAAAGGCACCACCACGAACCCATAGCGTCCATACCTTGTTCTAAAAGTTGTATTGTGGATGTCTTCATCCTTACTCCTGACTTGGTGATATCCATATCTCAAGTCAATTTTAGAAAATAGGGTAGCTCCTCTAAGCTTATAAAAAATATCATTAATCCTAGGCAATGGATATTTTTTCTTGATGGTCATCTTATTCAATTATCGGTAGTCAATACAAAACCAGAAGGTACCATCCTTTTTCTTTACAAACGATGTTGGTGCTCCCCTCGAGGACATGCTTGGACTGATATACCCTTTATCCATCATCTCTTTTAGCAACACCTTTAAATCTATTAGCTATGGTGTACTCATTCTATAGGGTGCTTTAGATGACATTACTTCTCTTGGTACAAGGTCTATTGAAAAATAGAGATCTCTCTTAGGAGGAATTTTGGGTACCTCCTCTGGGAACACATCTTTAAATTCCCATAGTATTGGGTGATCTTGAATATTCAACTCACTATTTCTTGTCGTGTTGAGTACTTGTATTGCATACAAGGGACACCCCTTTTTGCTAAACTTCTTGAATTGTAGTGTTGATATTTTCCTCACCAACACAACATTTTGAATGCCTTGCAATATCCTTGTGTTGTCTTCACTATCTTCACATTCTAGTGTCTTGTCGTGGCAATTCAATTTTTCTTTGTGGACATCCAACCGATCCATACCCATCAACACATCACACAACCCTAGAGGTAGGATTTTTAAGGTTGCTTATGTATGCAGTCCATTCATTCAAGCGGGCATGCTTCAATCACTTAGGTTTCCTTTCATTTAGTTCATGTGGCTAATTGAACTAACCACGACTTTACATGTTTTTTTCTCTGTATAGCACATGCTTCAACAACTTGGGGAGAAACACAAATAAGGTTAGAACCATGGCCAATTAAAATAGAAATGGATTATTTGGAAATTATACCTTCCATCTCCACCACAGAAGCTTGGTGGTCTACTTGTCGATTTTCAACAGTTGCATATATTCTTGGCACATTCCTACCCACGTCATGAATAGTAGTAGCCTCCTAAACATGGTAATCCATTTTGTTTTCATGTTGTTTGTGATGTCAATCTCTCAACAAATATGCCTATCCACAATCCCAACATTGTAGAGGTCCTTTCTTCTTCTTCTCTACTCTCTCTCTTACCTGCTATGTTGACATGTTGTAACACACCCGACCCCTAAGTACCTTTTTAAGGGATGGGGCATCAAAATTTTGCTTTTCTTAATCACCTCAAATCCTTTTCCCGAGATCTCCATCACCTTATGCTCATCAAGATATTTCCAAGGACTGTTACCATGCTCAAATCCAAGCTATGTATTGGAAGTTATTCCCTTCCAAAGTTCTTCAGGCATCATTAGTCAAAGTCCATGTGGCACCCACGTGGTTCCTGGTCACCCGACATTCCACATCATCATAGTATGCGAAGGCCCTTCCAACCAGAAGTTGAAATTTGTCTAGCTCCTATAGACCTACTAGGTTAATTAACCATTAACGCAGCAAAATCCCACTCCTTACTAAACCTCCAAGGTCACTTGGAATCGTTTACATTAATTTACGCTTAAGTCTCTGAACTTTAGTGAAAATCCTCATCATATGTTCATGAACCCAAATATCCCGAATGTCAAAGTTCCGGAGAGGGTCCCTCTTATTTAATTAATTATATTTAAATTGTTCTTACAGCCTGTAGGAGCGGGAAAGTAAATCCGGGCCTTCGACCCTTTTCGACTTATCCAATATACCACTCCAAACCTCTAGAGTTCTAAAACCCCGAACTCCTGAAAGGTCCACACTCCCACGTGGAGGCATGTTAAACATAGAGACAAGGATAGGTAGGTTTGGGTCTTCGGTCGATTAACCCCAACATTCCATCATCCCAGATTTCTAGAAGTCCCAAACTCCCTGTGCCACGGATATTCCACCAGCTATTAGGCCAAGTGAACATGTACCAGGGGGTTTATGCATGGAAAAGGATAGAGACAACACATGTCCCTACCAATGGGTGACACATTTCACATCCCAAATGGCATATGAGGTCGGTAAAAAGAGTGAATAAAGGTGACATGCGGCATGTCGAACATGGGGCCACGTCACCCTAGGTGACGTCAACGTGCCACGTCACTCTGGACTGACAGCCTCAGGGAGTCTCTATCCTCTCCTACCTACAAAATCGTCTGGATCTCTGAAGTTTGAACCCCTGCCAACAACCTCCCAATACCTTTTATTCCATGGTCAAGACAGATCCACGTAGATCCCCAGATCCATGGCCTCCATTGCTTTGCAACTTTGGCGTTCGGGGATTTTGCTGTGTAATTTCCTTTTTACTCTCAGAGTAGGTCAACATCAGACTGACCCCGGTCTAGATCAAACTGTCACAAGAGGTCTCGAAGCTTCTTCGGACCAACGGCCCTCGTCACTTCATGACTTCGACGTTTAGGGGTTTCGCTATGTAGTTTCCATTTTACTCTCGGAGTGGTCAACGTCGAACTGACCACAATCTAGATTGAACGATCACGAGAGGTCCTTAAGCTTCTTCAGATTGATAGTCATCGTCGCTTCACGACTTTGGTGTTTGGTAGTTTCTCTCGTTTAACACTCTTGTTCTCCCGAAGTGGTCAATGCCAGATTGACCATGATGTAGATCCAATGATCAGGGAAGATCCCAAATATCCTCAGATCTACAGTTCTCATCACTTCGTGAGTTCGATGTTTGGTGGTTCCATCTGTTTAACACTCCCTTTCTCCTAGAGTGGTCAACGTCGAACTGACCACGACATAGATCCAACATAATACATTTGGCAGAAGACAAGGGTGACACATGGCCCAATCAACTCATGACACGTGTCAAGGTCTATTTGACCCCTAAGGTCTATGAAATTTGTGAATCAGGGTGACACATGGCACACCTATTATCATGCCACATCACTCCAGCCTTCGACACTTTGGCGATATTATCGTTCACCAACATGTCGAACCTCCTGGAGTAGGGCTTCACCATAGTGCTTTATGCTATCCTATCAGTAGTTGATCAAACGATCGAGAAGGGTCTCGGAGGATCCTTAGATCCACATTCCACGTTACTTCGTGAGTTCGATGTTTGGAGGTTATAATTGTTTAACATCTTTCCTCTCCCAGAGTATGTCAACGCCAAATGGCTACGACGTAGATCTAATGGTTAGGGGAGATCCTGATTAGCCTCGGATCTACAGCTCACGTTATTTCGCGACCGAGAAGTCGATCAAGGTTTAACAAGGGATGAATTCCACGATAATGGGTAAATGACTGCCCATTTTCAGGAAACCGTCAAGTTATTGGTTTGACAGGTCACCTTCGATGCATTTGGATGTTGCAATGTTCGTTTACCCCGGAGCTCCGGACTCCCGGAATCCCGAACAACTTAACTCATGTTTTGAGTGTAGCAAAGGGTTCCATGGACCTGGTCCTCTGGAACTTTGTCAAGATCCAAAGCCTACACTCATAACTCTTAGCCAATATTTGGTTAAGGTCGTGGGCATGAGGTCGTGGTCTCTTGGATGACTGGTTTGAAGGAAGCGCCTTCCATTCACAGAACTTAAGTTCTAAATCAGGGAAAAGTGTTTTCGAGGGATCAATGGGATTGTAATAGTGCCATAGATTCTGCCCCGACTCTAGAACTGTGAGGTTCTTCCTTGGGAAAACACCTTGAGGATTTTCCAACCAGCCTAGAGCCCAAACATGTCGCCTTACAACCATTCAAATGAAACAGTTTACAGAAGAACAATAAGCATTATTACTGTTAATTTCACGAGAGGCACAATTTATCACAATCACATACATTCAAATCATGCATTCCAATTTAAGTGCACATGCTATATGTGTTGAAATATTGTAACTTCGAAGAATATTCTACTTATAATTGAATTATTATTATATAGATCAAATCCCCTTTTGTGGGTTGATCATGTTGGGTCTTGTCTAATACCATATCCCCTTTTGTGGATTGGTCAAACCATAGTTATATGGTGGTGTTTGTAAAGTCGTTCCCTAGGGATTAATAAAGTGGTTATAACCATTAGTTGAAGAAGTCGGCCCTACTTAGTGAAAAGACACAACCCTAGTGCTCCTTAGCTAGTATAAATAAGAAAGGATGGTGCCTCATTCACTCACTCACTCAAGTCACTTATCTAGTGCACAAGTTTGAAGATAGTTGCAGTTACAAGAAGAAGGAGAGAGAGGCACATGCTCAGTCTTGGATATTCTCTAGTGTTTTGGTCTAAGTCTTGGCATTGTATTGGAAATCTAGTATCGAGGAAGTTGTTTTTGGGTTTTCTCCCCCATGAGGGTTTCTCGGGATAAAATGTTGTGTACCTTGTGATTGTGTTTCTTTCAGTGATCCTTCTTATGCTATTATTATCTAGTAAATTGAAAAGAACATAATAGCATCTTTAAATTTAACATGATTTCAAATCTTGATTGAATATAGCACATTTCACTAGTTAATTAAAAACGTCATTGTTGTCGTACAAGAAAATTAGGTCTTTTTTTGGAAGGGAATTTCTGACTAAAAACCATCTAGAAAAGTGTGCTCTACCCTAGCACATCATTTGGCAGCTTGAGCACACCTTTTCAATGGCCAGAGCCTCCGAAAAGTCAAACCCTAGTTTTGACTGGTACCAGAAAACCAGGAAACCAAAACCAATACCAGAAGTACTAGTCCAGATTTTCGTAGGTCAAATTTTAAGGGGTGAAACTTGGAATTTTTTAAATCTGACATCTCCAACCTCCTCACTTCAGCCCAATGCATCTCCTGGTAAGTTCGGATTCAATTTCTGAGCACTTTCATTTTCTGGTCATTTTCTAAGCTCCGGGTCAAGATGTATGCAAGCACTAAGCTTGTTTACAAGTTAGAAGGTGTGGAAAAATTTTGTGCCTAGAAGTACATAATTGGAATCATTCTTGAAGAGAATGACCTTACAAGATTCATAAAATTAAAAATGTGTCGGAACCCGAAGAAGAAGCATCCAAAGAGAAGTACAAGAAGGATATGGTTAGGGCCAAAAGGATCATTGCAAACTCCATTAAATATCACTTGATCCCTCAAGAATACTCCAAAGGATATGTTTTATGTCCATTCTTTGGTCTGCATCCAATCTTTAATCCAGAGCTCCTTCACCCATATTTTCTACCTCTATTAGACACCTCATAGGTAGTTGAGCACTTGGCCCCTACAAAACTTGACCTTGATTTCCTTGAGCGGATTACAGTTGATGGAATCATGGATACAAAGATGAAAGACAACCGCCAACAAAACTTATAGTTCTATCAAGTCGTCAAAGCAAGACAACTTCTTCACCAAGACAAGTGGCTCACCAAGAGCCAAATTTAGTAGAAGTTTCTCCATATGATGAGGGAACTTGACGCAATGGGGACCATTGCTTCCTAAGGGGGGATGATTGTTCCAAGTGAAAATCAGTGGCCACCAACCTCTTTCACTGAATCACCACAATAATTATTTTTTTTACCATTGGGAATATACGAGCCCATGGATCCCATGGTTTTGGTAAACCATGGTATACACCCATGGTATTTGGTGGGAGAACAACAATAGAGTGGAGAAAATCCATGTGCGTGGTTTTTGCAACCCATGGAATTCACCCATACTATTCACCCATGGTTTTTTGTAACCCATGGTATTTTAAAAATAAAACAAATAACAATGAAATAATTAAAAAACATGACTCCTACAAGGCACCCCGAAAATACTATATATACGGGCCTCTCATTTGTAAAGGAGGACATCCATTCATGATGTAGTTCTAAGGATTTTTCCATTTAATAAAGAGTTTATTTTGTGTCATATTATTCACTTGCCTATTTTCCATTTCGTTCATTTCACAATTTGGATCAGTGTATGAACTTGCTAACCAAGAAGGTGAACCCCTCAACGGGTTGCACTTGAAATGGTCATATGCCTAACATCAAACTTAAAACACCTTGTTCTATATATCAATTGTAATTATTCTTTTTTCATTTGCTTGTTATGTTTAGTTTATGCTTTATGTTTTGTTTTTCTCCACAATGCTTGTTCGGATGGTTCTTACTACACCTTGTTACATGAACTTTGTGGGACACACCTAACATTAATTGCATGGACCATTTATTCACCATCACAAATGTTACTTCTTACTTGGGCCCTACAATTAATAATTAGGTGAATACAATGCCATGATCAATTTACTTGCTGACACAATCTCATTTCACATCCACCATATTTAACTTCATATCAATTTTCAATTTCTTGTCGCACACTTCAACAACTTTTGCAATCTCTACAAACCACATATTTTCAAGAAATATCTAAGGGCTAGACTTTTATCACATCATTTTATACCATTACATTCATTTGTATTCTTATAAGTGATCCAAAATGGATCTACATAAGTGTCATATGAAGTTATTGATGCTCTAGATTAGGAATATTAGGATCTGAGTATCTTAGAGATGGTCTTGATTTTATCATATTTTGGGACATCAACTTTTGACACATTTGTTTAGGCCCAAATAATGTTTTTTGGCCATGTGACAACTTATTGTTGCCCAAGCCTTTCCTAAGCCTTGAAAAAAAATTGTTGCCCAAGCCTTTCCTAAGCCTTGAAAAAAAGTGTTCATTTCATCGATATCTCTCCAATGAGCTTTGTGCACATAAAATGGGGTTCATATGAGAAAGTTCAAGTCTTGACAAGGTCATTGTCCAAATATTCTGCACATATCCAAGTGACAACCATGTTAGCTTGCCATAATTCGAATACGAGGAGATAGAAACATGTGTGAGTCCACTAGAGATATCTAGAAACAATATGGAGGTTCCAAGGGGGTTTGGAAGCCCTGATTCTAACTCTAACTATAAAAACCCTCGTAGAGGGAGAAAACATGGTCCAGTTTTTCATTAACTTATCTTGTTTTATAGTATGAATAGGAGTGTGGAGGAGATGTTAACAAAGCAACATGATACAAACCTATTGTAGAGGATTGTGGAAGACCATAATGTCACATAACTTCATAGTAAGCTTGGAAAGATTTATAATCTACAGTGTAATCTCCATAATATTAGAAGACACAAGCCACAGTCCTTCATTGAATGTTGGTTTTCCCATATGGGATTCAAAGGTAAATACTTGTGTATCATTGTGTGCTTTTTCTATTGTAGTCTATCTCATATGTCGTAGTAGTTAAAAAACCGTAACGGTGTGTGTTTTTCTTTAAATTTCTATTAAAACACTAACAATACAAAAATAGAGTCACATAATGGAGGACAAGCTCATTGTAGTCATTTTAGGTTATGTTATGTTTTGTTTAGTCGACCATGGGAATATCAAAGGTAGTTTACAAATCAAGAAGCCACAATCCCTATGTAAATGGCACAACTAATCAAGTCCTAGATTGGCACACTTCACATTAACTATAATTATGAAATTGAATAATGCATGTACATACACATCATCATATAACATGTAATTAAGTGTGTAAACAAAAAAAATCACACACATATGTGTGTGTGTGTGCAATTTTTTTTTGTTTACACACTTAATCGTTTGTTGTATGATGATGTGTATGTACAAGCATTATTTTGTTTCGGACTTATAGTTAATGTGAAATGTGTCAATCTAGGACTTGATTAAATAGGTGTGTGTGTTTCAAAAAGTGCATACAAGATACAAAAACTCAAGGGCATCTATCCACCATTGCAACACTACCCCTAGGGTGGTGGTATCACATCAAGAGCTGGTAAATCTATTGGAGTTGGCACCTAGCCAGGATACTCAACATAGTATGCACCTCCACTCACCTACTATACTCGTGTAGGCATCTGCAAATCAATCCTCCAACGTCAACTAATCCACCTCTAGGACACCCTCCATCAGTGCCCCTAGCCTTTATTGGATGCTCTATGGTAGCTTCGTCAAATATGTCTTCCCTAGGCCTCGGGGCCTAGCCCAACCTTCCCCACTGTGACTCTTTGTATCCAGTCCCACTAGTAACAGTGGCTCTCATCCTAGCATTGTTGTTGGTGCCAAAATAAACATTCTACAAATTAATATGAAATATCTAAAACATATGTCGAATATTTATATAGATATATTTACCAATTTTCATAAATAATATTTGAAACACACTTTTTTTTTTCAAGCTAGGCTTCATGGGACAATTTATTTCCCCCACTCCCCTACTATACCACCTAGCCAAGCTACTCAGCGTAATACGTGACTCCACTCACCTACTATACTAGTATAGGCATCTGCGAATTATTCCTCCAACATCACCTAATCCACCTCTAGGACACCCTCCATAGGTGCCCCTAGCCTTTATTGGACAATCTATGGTAGCTTCGTCAAATATGTCTTCCCTAGGCCTCAAGGCCTAGCCCAACCTTCCCCGCTACAGCACTTTGTATCCAGTCCCACTACTAATAGTGGCTCTCATCCTAGCATTGTTGTTGGTGCCAAAATAAACATTCTACAAATTAATATGCAATATCTAAAACATATGTCGAATATTTATATAGATATATTTACCAATTTTTATAAATAATATTAGAAAAACACATTTTTTATTTCATCACTTCTTTTTTTAAATTGGGCTTCATGGGATAGTTTATTTCCCCCACTCCCCTGCTATACCAGTCTAGGCATCCACAAATTAGTCCTCCAACGCCATCTAATCCACCTCTAGGACAACCT
Organism: Picea engelmannii; assembly: GCA_009831015.1. NCBI lineage: Eukaryota > Viridiplantae > Streptophyta > Pinopsida > Pinales > Pinaceae > Picea > Picea engelmannii. The sequence continues at coordinate 44,210 of ML826327.1, read as the reverse complement.
CCATTGGTGCCCCTAGCCTTTATCGGATGCTCTATGGTAGCTTCGTCAAATACGTCTTCACCAGGCCTTAGGGCCTAGCCCAACCTTCCCCGTTGCAGCTCTATATTCAGTCCCACTACTAACAATGGCTCTCATCCTAGCATTGTTGTCGGTGCCAAGAGAAACATACTACAAATTAATATGAAATATCTAAAACATGTCGAATATATATATATATATATATATATATATATATATATATACCAATTTTCATAAATAATATTAGAAAAAACACCTTTTTTTTTCAAGCTAAGCTTCATGGGATAGTTTATTCCCCCCACTCACCTGCTATACCAGGATAGGCATCCACAAATCAGTCCTCCAACATCACCTAATCCACCTCTAGGACACCCTCCATAGGTGCCCCTAGACTCTATCGAACACTCTATGGTAGGCCTTAGGGCCTAGCCCAACCTTCCCCATTACAGGTCTTTGTATCCAATCCCACTACTAACAGTGACTCTCATTCTAGCATTGTTGTTGGTGCCAAAAGAAACATTCTACAAATTAATATGCAATAACTAAAACATTAGTCGAATATTTATATAGATATATTTACCAATTTTCATAAATAATATTAGAAAAACACTTTTTTTCAAACTGGGCTTCATGGGATAGTTTATTTCCCAGTCACCTACTATACCAATATAGGCATCCAAAAATCTGTCCTCCAACGTCACCTAATCCACCTCTAGGACACCCTCCATCGATGCCCCTAGCCTTTATCGGACACTCTATGGTAGCTTCATCAAATACGTTTTCACTAGGCCTCAGGGCCTATCCAATGCCACTACTAATAGTCGCTCTCATCCTAGCATTGTTGGTGTCAAAAGAAACATTCTACAAATTGATATGCAATCTCTAAAACATATGTCAAATATTTATATAGATATATTTACCAATTTTCATAAATAATATTAGAAAAACACTCTTGTTTTTCATCATTTTTTTTTTCAAACTAGGATTTATGAGATAGTTTATTTCCCCACAAATGACTCTCACCCTCAACCCCTCCCATGAGGTTTGAACCTATGACCTGATGAGGACTAAACCCCACACAAACTAATTAATCTACACGTGATGGATTTATTTCATGATTATTATCGCACTAATAACTTTAGTCGTTACCCTTAGTCATATGAGGGTTGTGCTAATACTCTATTGTTGATCCAGGAATTCTATATTAACTAGTAGCGCTTACACTTTGTAACACCTAGTTGTGCCAAGTTAATCTGCAATCCTGTGTTAATCAACTATATTAACACGCAATTACGCTGAGCTAGTTTGTAATTCTATGTTCACACCCACTTGTGCTGAATTTTATGTTTCTATTCTGTAGTAGTCAGCCCAGTGGTTTCCAGCTAACGTGGAACCCTGCGTTATTCTGGTTGTGCCAAGCTATTAATCCTCAAATACCTATGCAAAACAAATTCCCTTAAGATCTGTTGTGCGAATATTTCACAATGCTAGGTATAACAAGTGTCCAAAAATGATTCTAAACCTATACTCAGACACACAATGAATTTGAATTCCAAGATGGTAGATGGATGCTCTGCTATCAAATTATGTAGCCAACAATTTCCTTCAAAGTAACTCAGCCAACAATTGCAGAGTCCGCATCTGAACAGTGACTCCATGCATATTCCTGAGTAATTTTGCTGCCTGAACAAGAGGATTTGAATTGTTTTGTGTATATGTTTTCTTTTGTTGAAAGATATCTTATTAGATCCGTTTTTAATAACATGTTGTGCTTTTAGAAATGTGGTAAGTTTCTTTTCAATACAGTTGAAAAATGCATGGAAAATGTATTAAAGAAAGTAAATGCTGCTCTGTTTTTTGTGCCTGCTGAAGTATAAAGAAGTGGTTATCCCGTAATTCAACGTTTCAGCTATCTTCTAATTTCTGATTCTCTCAAAATATTATAGTGTTGTCTGCATAAATTAATATATGTTAAGAATTGACCATCTCTCATTACATAAAATATTTTGCCACATATCTCTGTTCTGGTTTTCACTGTTTTAGAACATCCTTAATCAAACAAAAACTGCATTGTGCATTGGGTGAAGAGATGAGAGATGAGATAGGCCAAATAACAATCGTACAAGTAGCTACAAAGATATAAGCATTTTTAAAATAATATAAGCATTTTGTTTTACAACTACTTTCAAATTGTTACTTAATCAAACAAAAAGTCAAAAAGTAAAACAAACATGGCATTTGGTTTCAATTGGTTTAGCTCTGGTGGTTGGAAGAAAGGATCATATCTCTGTTCTAGTTTTCATTGTTTTAGAACATCCTTAATCAAACAAAAATGGTATTTGGTGAAGAGATGAAAGTTGAGATAGGCTAAATAATAATCATACAAGTAGTTACAAAGATATAAGCATTTTGTTTTACAGATACTTTCAAAATTGTTCCTTAATCAAACTTAAACTCGAACAAACATTGTATTTGGTGTTAATTGGGTTTAGCTCGGATGGTTGGGAGGAATGATTGTTATCTACTTCACCCATATTCAATTTCCACAAGTGACATGTAAGTAACATGTTGAGCTCATAATAAGTATATGGTTGTAATGACTTTGTTACAAATTAAGTTTAAAAAAAAAGACATTTGATACACACAAGTAGCTACAAAGATATAAGCATTTTGTTTAACAGCTACTTTCAAAATTGTTCCTTTAATCAAAACCAAAACTCGAACAAACACGCATTTGATGTAAATTGGATTTAGCTGGGGTAGTTGGGAGGAATGATTGTTATTCACCCCACCCATATTCAATTTCCACAAGTAACATATAAATAACATGTTAACCTCATAATAAGTATATCATAATGTTAACCTCATAATAAGTATATCATAATAAGTATATAGTTATAATGACTTTGTTACAAATTAAGTTAAAAAGAAAAGAAATTTGATACATAAATTAATAACCTTAATAACCATAACCATACAAGTAACTACAAAGATGCAAACATTTTGTTTTACAATAACTTCTTTAATTATAATACCTCAATGTTTTGGTTCTTTCCCATGGGGCATTATTAGAATTAGGTTAGTCAAATCCTCCTGGAATAGATGAAATTGAACTTTGAAATTAACATTGGATTGATTCGGAAACTGTGAAAACCTCATGTTATTTGTTAATGTGCAATTTTAGCAAACAATTTTTCTATTATAACCATTCAAAATCATATTTACCAACTAACCTCATGTTATTTGTTAATGTGCAATTTGAGCAAACATTTTTTGTATTATAACCATTCAAAATCATATTTACCAACTTCAAATATGTTAAGATTCATGAAAATTTTTTCTCAGAGAAACTGCAGTCTAGAGAAATTTAGAGGACAAAATTTGATGCCCCCAAGTCAAAATGGCAAAAGACATATTCAATACTGTTATACAAGCTTTGCATATGCTCTACTATTTTATTGACAATACAACAAACAAAACAAATGGCTTCAATCTCATATCTTATAGCGTTCTCCCTATAATCAGAGAGCCTTTATGCTTGCAATAGACGAGCAGGAACTAGGATTGATTTCAATAGTTACGCCTGCAAAGAGTGACGCCATCGCCGACTGGGATTTGGCTGATCTCAATGCGGGGATCGGCAGCAAGGGCCTTGTTCAGCTCCATCACGAAGTCTCTGTAATATCTCACGTATTTCCTCAGGGGAGCATCGGGTGGAGCCACCACAGATCCGTTCCACAGGGTATTGTCGTATGCAATCACGCCTCCAACCTTCACCAGATCGATCAGACGCCGGTGGTAGTTTAGATAGTTGTCTTTGTCGGCATCCACAAACACAAAGTCGAACGATCCCTGCATCTCCTCCTGCATATGAACACCCATTCAATCAATTTTAATATTGTATCCACATAAGTTTATTGCTTAGTTTAGTTCAGTGTGAGAAAGATGTGTGAAATGTTTCATTCTACAGCTAAATTTAGTATATAATTAAGGGAGGAAGATCGTGATCTGGGTGTGGTTATTTGTGATATTTGCATTAATTATATATCAGTTTAGATAGAGCAGTGAGCCTCACTCAAGGCTGTTTTAAGAGAATTTGAACTCTATTACTTTACAGCATGGAGCTAGCCAATGTTATAATCAAATGCCCCCACAACATTGACCAAAACAGCATGGAATTATCCAATGTTGTAATTAAATACCCAACAACATTAACCACAATCAATTGATATTGTGACTTAAAGCTAATCATCAACAAATTCACATTCCAATTTCTTTTTAATTCTTTTCATTCTTGTTCTGGATAGATCTATGAATTAATATGATTTAAGATGGATCATATCTGGTCTAATTTCATCAACCTATAATAGATTTCTCCAATCAATCAATACATACATTCTTAACCATTTCGTCCAGAAGTGGCAGAGCAGGGCCCTCTCTGAAGTCGATCTTGTGGGCAACTCCTGCTTTCTCAATCATAGGCAGCCCCAGATCATAGTTCTCTCTGTTGATGTCCATGGCTAGTATCTGTCATCCCAAACATTAGCCCCTCATTAATTCCAATCCACCAGGATTCAAACATTTTTGGGTATTTGTTCAATATGAATCTAAAGATGATTTATTACCTTTCCATCATCGGGCAATGCAAGGGCTGTGCTGAGAAGCGAGTAACCGGTGTACACCCCAATCTCCATGGTGTTCTTGGCGTTAATGAGCTTCAGCAGGAGGCCCAGAAATTGGCCCTCATCCGCAGAAGTAGTCATGAGGTTCCTGTCAAAATCCAGACAATCAATCCTCGGCTTCTTCACACCATGAAAACTGCCTATGAGAGCTTCTAAAAACCAATTTATATTTGAGAAATCTGGAGACATGGATATAGATCGATAGGTTTAGGGGCTTACCAGGGATGTTTGGCAGTCACTTCCCGGAGCTCCTTCAATGGCTCGGGCTCACGAGGGTACACGCTCGTTTCCAGTATATACTGCAATGTTCACATAGCCATTAGAATTTATTCACCAGGCAAGCATTAACTTGATCAATTACCGGCTGGGCTACTTATTGAAAAAACTCAGAGGTCAATCGGTTGACAGAAACCTGATAGAGGGCATCGCTCTGCAAAAGACTTTTGTGGCCCACTTCTTGATGGCGGGTAACCTTAGCCGGCTCCTCTACTTGGGTTGTCTGTGCCTTCACCTCTGCAGCAACATCTGTGCTTGCCATTTCCTCAAACCTGCAACACAGTTGAAAACAGATCTAATACCAACTAAATGTGTAAAAACCCCAACAATACAAGGCATTCCCAATGGGTCTGCAACTCAGATCTTGCATTAAAAATCCAAATACCCAAAATATCCAACGATCTAAACTATTCTAACCCCAAAGGACTGAACCTTGAAATGCACTTGTGTAAGTACCGACCTGTCTGAACAAGAAAGAAATTCTGCAATTCAATGAATGCGTGTTGCCTCAAAAAGCAATGACGAAGACGAATTGTGTGGAGGATTAGCAGAATGTGGGTAGAATTTTATACGAAGATGAGATAGTGGAGATGACTTGGGCTGTTGGAGGGCCCCTCGGGAGTAGGTGGGTAGGCGGTGTCTTATGGTTTTGACCATCAAAACTTTGCTTAAACTTCTCATTCTGATCAACACTGCCATCGAAATCCCTTCCTTCCTAATTTCATGTGCTTTGTGTCAGCCGCCGTCAGTTTGACCCCGGAACTCCGTCCAAATCGAGCTCGAACTCGAAACCTCCTACCTAATCTAACAGGTAGGCTAAACCTAATTGCTAGTGTTAAGATCTAAACCACCTACTCTTTACCAACCCCCGAAAGTGACCAGGGTGGACGATTTCTGCTCAATCAATCATCGTGTCGCGTATTTTCCTGGAAGTTGTTCGATTCTGATACCAACCGCATTATCTTTGTTGAGTATGGTTTAGGACAAAGTTGAAGACACGTTTTTATCACAACTCACAACCTCAATGTACGGAATCTTTCTCCACCCAGCGACTCATCAATTAATAATTTGGAACCGAGAGGTGTGGAAGCCCATACTTTGGGGTTTGGGGAGGGGAGCGGAAGCGATTGTTTTTTTCAGAGTTACAATGTCAAATCCATAAAAGGTTTTGTTGTTTTTTTTTTTTTTTTTCCTCGGAAATACAGTTATTTTGTTATTTAATTTTAAATCAAAAACAATTTTTCAATATATATAGATTCGAAGTCATTACAATATATTTATTATGGGTTTTACTTGTATCATTATGGGAATTGAACCCGGGTGAAAAGGATAACCATCATTTCTCACAATTACAACAATATTTTTAAAGATATTAATAAGATAAATTTATTTTTTACATAAATTTTTCAATAAATATATTTGATAGAAATTTTGTTAAAAGATTATAAATTTATTTTATTAATAATAAATTTAACTATATATTTTTTTGTTATGGGCTTTGACCATTTTAAAATGGCAAAGAATATACATCAAGTTGAGTTTGTTTTCTCTGCTTTGCTGGAAGTTTAGTTTGTTGATGTGTTAACTCACTTCCTTTGAATCCACCCAAAACCTTATAAATACTTGAAATGATCTATGATTAAAGTTAGTAGCATTTTGAGTTGTAACCAAGCCACAAAGTGACAATGCAAAAAGAGATGTTCGAACATGCAAACATAGGGCACTCAACTTAGAAATTCATTTGTGTTGCATTTTTCTTGCCAAGGATTTGTGATCAAAGATAGCGATGACTTGTAGTGCAAGCAAGGAGTAGAATTGCCAGGCAAGGGAGTGCTAGAGTATGTGTAGTATGTGTAATGTGGCCACTGAGGCAAGAGATTCATCTGTGATACATTCCCCTTATTAGGGATTTATGACCATGGTTAGTAGCGACTCACATCACAACCAAAGAGTGGAATGTTGTTGCAGAAGAAGGTGCTTGAGTATGCAAAAAGCACTAGCCACTTAAGTGAGAGATTCCTTAGCATTGCATTTCCCTTGTTAAGGACTTATGATTCACACCACAAAAAAAGAGGAAACTATCAATGTGCATGATGTGTTGGTTGTGGAGCCTGATTATCTCAGAGGTCTTTTGTTTTCAGCCGTGTTTATACCCCATGAAGTATTTACACCCCAGAAGTATGTACACTCTTCCACGCAGGGGAGTGCAGAGGGGGGTTACCCCCTCTATGGGGTTCGGGGGCGAAGCCCCCGAAGGAAAAATTGCCTTGTAAAAGTATATTGTAATTTAATTGTAAATCTGGACCATTCATTATAAGGTCGCAGATCTAATGGTAGAAATTATGTTAGGGTTTTTTTCCCTAGAAGGCAACCCTCTGTTATGAGGGAAATGTATTGCAGCTATGCAACATGGCGAAGATTGTATTCTGAGACGAGAGACTGTGAGAGAAAGAAGAGGAAGTTACAACGGGTTTGTTGTAGGTTGTATCCCTTCATATGCTAGATAATAATAAAGGAAGGACCTAGCAATTTCTCTGGTGGACGTAGCCCACACTGGGTGAACCACGTAAATCTGTGTCTCTATTGTATTGTGTATCTTCTGTGTTTTGTTTCCGCATTTGTTTTATTTTATTGCTCCACAGTCCTGTTTTTCTAACATGATGGTGTTGGAGTATGCATAAAATGACTATTGAACTAAGAAATTCATAGGTAGTGTGTTTCCCTTGTTAAAGAGATATGAAATGCAACCTTTCACCAAACACCCACACCATCATAAAATGCAACCTTTAACCAACCACCCGAACCGTCATATAATGCAAACTTTCAACACACCCTTACCCTCGTGGAGGAAGGTGCCAAAGTATGCATAAAGTTGTTGATTTACTAAAAGATTCATTAGTGCTACATTTCACTTGCTAATGATTTATGATTAGAGATGGTGGTGGCTACCTGCACCAAAACCAAGGAGTGGATTGTCAATGTGCAAGAAGGTTCTCAAGTATGTATAAAGTAGTCATTGAGGTAAGAGATTCATTAATGTTGCAATGTTTCATTTCCCTTGTTAGGGAATTGTGATCAAAGCTAGTAGCCATAAGCATTGTAGCTAGCATTTATGGATAAGGCGGTGTTCTTGTGCATAAAGTAGCCACTAAAATGAGAGATTTATCAGTGGTTCATTTTCTTGATCAAGGATTTGTGTTCAAAGCTAGTAACTTTCTACATTGTAGACAAAGTACGCTCTATTGACGTATAAGGTGGTGCCAAAGTATGCATAAAATTGTCGCTAAGAGATTGGTTCTACATTTCTTTTGTGAAGGATTCATGATTAGAGTTAGTATCAATGACACCAAATCCAAAGAGCGGAATATCAACATATAAAAAATAGTCAAAATACACATAAAATAGTGAGATTATTCTTTTTCCAAAATTTATTATTAAAATTAATAAATAAACATTTAAATTTGATGTTTATCAAAACAATTAAATATTAAAAAAAAAAAAATCAAAAATGAAAAAGTGGAAAAAAAAATTATTCCTCAAAAAATTCAATCCCTCATAAATTTTAAATTAATATAAATCTTAATAAATTTAATGCTTTTTTTTTAAATGATTATTTATAATTTAAACATAATGAAATCAATATTACCTACAATAGCTACCCATACTAAATTGTAAATGTCACTTTCAACATAATAAACTACATAGCAACTCAATACTATTAAACATATCTACCTCATACTAAATTGTAAATACCACTTTCAACCCAACCTATATCACAACCAAAAATACAAATTAAAATGAAAGACTTTTGTATACCTCGTATTATACTAAATTAAAATGAAAGAATTGTGTATACCTCATATTATACTAAATTGTAAATGTCATTTTCAACAAACATAACTTATATCACAATTTAATACTACCATACATGTCTACCCCTACTAAATAATTAAAATGAAATTTTTTTGTATACCTCATATTATACTAAATTGTAAATGTCATTTTCAACAAACATAACTTATATCACAATTTAATACTACCATATATGTCTACCCCTACTAAATTATAAATACCACTTTCAACACCACAACCTACATGATAACCAAAAATACAAATTAAAATGAAAGAATTTTATATACCCAACAATAAATTGTAAATGTAATTTTCACCATATCACAATTCAATACTCCCATACATTTCTACCCAATACTAAATTAAATTGTAAATACCACTTTCAACACAACAACCTACATCACAACTAAAAAAAAGTTAAAATAGAATAATTTTATTTCTTTTATCTAGTAAGTATGAAACAATTTCTATATTATATATCAAAATATTCCCCAACCCATTA
>ML826327.1:19900-34830 GCA_009831015.1 Picea engelmannii | reverse complement strand
AACTAAAAAAAAGTTAAAATAGAATAATTTTATTTCTTTTATCTAGTAAGTATGAAACAATTTCTATATTATATATCAAAATATTCCCCAACCCATTAACATTTTTCAATGAAATAAATAACTCATTATTACCTTAATTCATAGGGTCAATCACGTGTACTAACTATCAATTTCATTCCTTAAAGAATTTTTAAGAAAAATATTATTAATTAAAGAATTTATTAAGGAGAATATTAAAGTGCATAACCTTTGTTTATGAATAATTCAAGCTGGATGTGTCTGTCCAACTTCAAAACCAGAGTATGATAAATAATTCAAGCTTGATGTGTCTGTCCAACTTCAACCAGAGTGTGATAGAATTTAGGAGGAGCAATCGTTTGATATGTTGAATTCTTTTTCAAACTATATTGACACCACCATTTACCTAAAAGATACTTGCCACTCCTACATAATATGCTCCTTATTTCAACCCGTTCCCAAAGTATCTTATTATAATGTAACATAGGTCATTGAAGACATCATCTCACACAAGTGTCATCACACACGTGTCAAACACCTTAGATTAACCTCACAACTTTGTCACAAACTCATATGCAATTTTGAAACAAAGCCGAAAGTAATCAATTTGTGTGGCCATCACTGGTTATGGGATAGGGGGCATTTAAGTTTATCTATTTGTAATTAATTTTTAATTTAAATTTGATAAAAAAACAATTGGAAATCATAGTTTTTTTCATAGTTCAAGTTTTAATATTAGAGAAACTTTTTTTTTCATAGTTCAAGTTTTTGAAAAATGCTATCTACTGTGGAGGTGTTACCTTTCCTTCTGGGGGTAGGGGGGAAACTACTATTTTTTCACCTGGTTTTCATGGCACTTTATCTGTCTTGGAGGTGCTTCCTTCTTGGCCCCCGAGCCCTGTCGACCCTGCACTGCCTCCTACTTCCTCTTCTGTGGAGTTTCCATAGGTGGCTTCTCCCACACCTATTGAGTCTGTACCTATCCCTGGATGTCGTGAATCCGAGGAGGATGATACTTCGTTGAATGTTATTCTGGACTCCCTTATTCCTTATTTGTGTGACAATAATCCTTCGGCTCAGTTACCAACCTATTTTAGGAATGCAATTTTTTATCCTTCTACTATAACTGGAGAGACTAGTACCACAGTTTCTCATCCTGTAGAGATAGTTCCCGGTCACAAGGACAGGGAATAGAATATTCTCTGGTAAAAACAAGAAGCGCTCAGAAGAAAATTCAAGTGACGACTACTTTATCTACTATTATTGAGCCCTCCTCTTCCGACAATGGGTCACTTAGAGCAGTGAAGGCCCTAGCAAGGGATAAGTAATGATTTTACTCTCCCTTAATCTCAGAGGGGTTGGGGGCACCCTAAAATCAGCCTTGTTTCGTCGTTTATTGGATACTACCCGTCCTGATATTGTTTTCCTTCAGGAAACCCTGGTCCATGAACAAAAAGCTCGGTCTTTTATGATTAAGTTTTGTCCTTCTTGGGTGTCATGTGCAGTTAGTTCTGTTGGCACTTCAGGCAGTCTGTTGGTTTCGTGGGATCCTTACCTTTTTAATCTAGTACCTTACCTCACTTGTGGTGGGATTTTGTTAACAAGTTTTGTTATTGCAACAAAGAGGGAGATCAATTTACTTAATATTTATGGTCTGTGTTTGGAGCGTAAAAATTTCTGGAATTAACTAGCGAATAATGGTTTGATTTCTATTAAAAATCTAGTGGTAGCAGGGGATCTAAATTTAACTATCTCGACTGAAGAGGTATGGGGCGAGTCTGCAAACTTGGGACCACTAGTGGGTTTCTTCATAGCCTTCTTTCAAGCTCACAAACTTATTGATGTGCATATGGATAAGATCGTTCCAACCTAGAGAAATGGGCACTCGAGTACAGATTCTATAGCTAAGGGACTAGAAAGGATTCTTGTTTTGGAGGATCTTTTATTTAGTGTGGGTCTTTACAGATCCTGGGTGGAGTACCCCTTTGTCTCAGACCATGCTCCAATTCTATTGCAGTTGGAGATCTTTCCACCTTTCAAGGCACATCCCTTTAAATTCAATTCACAGTGGATTTTAGACACAGATTTCAACAGTTTGGTATATAAAATATGGAGTGATCATAAATATTTATCGGAAGGTGGGTGAAAACATCATTTAATCTGTAAATTGAAGGATTTAAAATCATGTACTAAACTCTGGGCAAAAGAAACTAAGAATTGGGATATAAAATTGTTGGAGGAATTGGAAGGTAAAATAAAAAAGAATTTGCAGATGTTGTTGGGTGGCACTAAGCACCCGGAGGTGGAGACTAATCTCATAAATCTTGAATTTGAGACGAATAAGTATCTAAAAGCAAAGGAGGAATTGTGGCGTCAACGGAGTCGAGCTATTTGGGTTCAAAGTGGTGACCAAAACACGAAGTTCTTCCAGCAGTTTTCTAGTCACAGGAGAACTAGTAAACATATTTGGGAGATTTGAGACGACACTGGGATTGTTCACAGCGGCCAAGAGGCGATAAAAGCGGAGGCAGTGAATTATTTCAAAAATTTCTTTAAGTACCTGGATCAATCTCACCCAACTGAAAAAGTTGGGGTGGTGGGCCTATTCTCTGGATTGATAAATGAGGAGGAAGTGAGTGCTCTCCATAAACTAGTTACACTGGAGGAATTGAAAGAGGTTTTATCCTTGTTTAAAAAAGACAAAAGTCTAGGGCCTGATGGCTGGACGGTGGAATTTTTCATTCATTTCTTTGATCTGGTGAGCGAGGATCTATTAGCGATGGTTGAGGAATTGCGATCTAGCGGTCATATTATAGGAAGCCTAAATTCTACTTTTTTAGCTCTAATTCCAAAAGCTAATAAATCAGTAAACTTTGGGGATTTCAGACCTATTTCTTTGTGTAATCTTGTTTATAAAGTTATAGCAATCTAGATTAAACTGATACTATCAAAGGCTCTTTCGACCAAGCAGTTGGGTTTCCTCGAAGGTCACCAGATCCATGACACTATTGGAACAACACATGAATGCTTACACAACATCACAAAGAAAAATTCTAAGTCCCTCATTCTGAAGTTGGACCTTCAGAAAGCTTATGACTATGTTAATTGGGATTTTCTAAGGATGATTTTAATCCAAGTGGGTTTTGGAACTCATTTGACAAACTGGATTATGAGTTGTGTGGAGTCAGCGTCCTTTGTTGTTTTAATTAATGGGGAGGCCACTGATTTCTTCATAAGTGGAAGAGGATTACGACAAGGGTGCCCTTTGTCACCCTTGTTGTTTATCCTTGTTATGGAGGGTCTGCGCTTATTATTAAAAGAAAGTCTACGGGAGGGGAAATTATCAGGCATAAAAGTCTCCAGACTTATCAAAATCCTTCACTTATTTTTTGTTGATGATGTTTTAATATTGACAAATGATTCCTTGTAGGAGTGGGTGGAGATTGAGAGTCTTATAAACATGTTTTTTATTGCCTTTGGTTTAAAGGTAAATGCAACAAAGTCGACAGTTCATTATGCAGGTCTATCGGAGGCAGAACTTTCCCCTTACAAGATTTTAGTTCCGTATAATTTCTCAGATCTCTCCATGGGCTTCAAATACCTCGGTTACTTTTTAAAGGATGGATTATAGAAAGAGGAAGACTGGAATTGGCTTTTGGCCAAGGTGGAAAAGAAGATAGGGCACTGGAGCTATAGGTGGTTATCCTTGGGTGGAAGATATATTTTATGTAAGTCTGTTTTGGAAAGCCAACCGGTATATTGGTTATCACTTGCTTCCATACCGTTCTCCATTTTAAACAAACTAAGGAAAATACATTTTAATTTTCTCTGGAATGAGATTGGCAAGACTCACCATTATCATCTCTATCGATGGGAGACTCTGGCCAAACCAAAACACAGTGGTGGATGGGGTTTAAGAAATGTTTTTTTCCTTCAGTAAAGCTTTGGTTGTCACTACTCTTTGGCGTGTACTAATGAAGGATGGAATTTGGAAAAAGGTTATAAAGGATAAATATCTCCCTTACACTACAGTAAAAAACTGGCTTAGATCAGCTTCTTTCCACCAGCCAATGACATCAAAAATATGGAATAGTCTTTTAAAGTCTGTACACCTGATTACAAATTAGTTGAGCTGAAATCATGGTTCGGGGCATCATGTGGTTCTTGGTAGAGATAGAATTATGGGATTGGGAGACATTTCTTTTCTCTCTCAATCACTTATTGATACTCTTAGACATAAATACATTACATTTTTAGCTCAGGCTTGGAGACCTCATGAACATGACTCCTTATTGACATATTGTGTCAGTAGTTCGAATCTAGATATTACTAGTGATTTGGCAGCAGAGTGGGAGCGCTTCTGTCATGCCCTACTAGCTACAAGAGAAACTATCCACAATAAGGAAGATAATTTGATGTGGATTGGGGGTGACTCATCAGGTTCTCTCATGGTAAAAAATGCTTATGTGGCACTTTTATCTACACAAAATTTGTCGATCCTTACAGGGTGGAGAAAAAGTTTATGGAAGTGGGACATCCAACAAAAAAATAATCTTTTATGTGGCTGGCAGTGGAGAATAAAATTTTGACTTGGAAAAATCTATAGCAAAGAGGATGGATAGGCCCAGGTCGTTACCAGTTATGTAAGGGGGATACCGAAGAAACATCTCACCTGTTCATCCACTGCTCTTTTACTAAGTTTATTTGGAAAAAAATACAAACTATCAAAAAGTTCAAAAATGTATGGAAAGGGAATTCTATAGTCGAATGTCTCACAAATTGGATAGCGGAAAAGACTATACCATCCTATTTAATTGGACTTATATGCTGGTATATATGGTTAGAAAGGAATTATGCAATCTTTGAAGGAAAAGAGCCATCTACTCAAGTGGTTTTCATCAAGACTCTTGGCTCACTAAAAAATCTAGAGGTCTCAAAATCTCCTCCCTCTATTCGTGCTTACTTGATAGCTCATCATCATGATTCGACTGTGGCTTGTTTTGACGGGGCAACACTTTCAAATGGGAATTGTTGTGGGGTGAGAGGAGTCTTAAAAATTTAGATTCAACAGTTTATAGGTGGTACTTCAATTGCGGGGAAGGCACAAATACGAAGGCAGAGCTAATGGGCGTTTGGGCAACTTTGTTGTTAGCAAATCATTTATCTATTCACAAGATTCAGATTCCGAGAGACTCAAAAGTTATAATAGATTGGACAAACAAAAAGAGTGAATTGCGGGCTTGCGCTATTGAAGGGTGGAATCAAAGAATCATGGCCTTAAGATGTAAGTTTCTTGAAATCAGATTCGAGCACATCTATCGTGAATTCAATAAGGAGGCAGACTTTCTCTCAAAGAAAGATTTACAAGAACCTGAAGGAGTTATCACTTATTTCAATTGGACAAATGGATTGGAGGGCCAAAGGAGCCATATCAATATTTATTAGCTTCAGTCTACTAATCCTTCTATTTTGCAAAAAGACTTTTCAGATTTGATAATCCTGCTAGTTTTTTGTTTTTTCAAAAAATTGCTTACAGACTCTGGGTGGCCAAAGGGTATATATGTCTCAAGTTTTTCTTCCTTTTGAAGTGTTTGGTCCTGTATGGACTTCTCCCGGATGTAAACTATTTTGAATCTTGCTATTATTGTTTGTGGACAGTTTTGTAACTAGCTCTTGATGACAACTATGGTCTAGTAGATGTAAAAAATTATATTTTACTAATATAATTGAGCTAATTTTCTATTGGAAAAAAGTGCTTGTTTCATCTTAAAACAATTGAAAAGAAGAATGGATTAAATAAAACTTTAGTTATGTTTTTGAGTTAAATTTGATATAAGTTATTAGAATTGAGGTATTTTAAATATTTATAAAGTTTTACTTGAACATAAATAGAACATATAAGAATTTGTGTTTTGACGTTATGATGAAAAAAACATTTAACCAAATCTTAATATAGTTGTGGGATCGCAATTTGCTCATGTTTAAGTCAATGTTGAAATTTCTTATGTTATAGTCAATATTGAAATCTCTTATGTTATGTTGTTTTTTTGGTTAGAGATGTTTGTCACTTGTGGGGTTAGCATTTCAATTATTGGCTAAGAAACCACAATCCAGGGGTTTAGGCTACACCAACCCTTAACATGGCTAGATTTTTAGGTGTCTCCTCTCGACTAAACACACCATAAAAGTGTTGAACTCAAATCGCCTAATAAACAAAACCCACACCTTAACTGATTGAACTAGCGAAAATTATCAAATCTCTTATATCATGTTAAAATAAATATTTATACAAAATTAAGTGTTAAATTTCATAACTCCACACTATTCACAAATACAAATACTAATATATATATATATATATATATATATATATATATATAAATTAAATTATAATAAATAACATTTTATTTACTAAATGAATTTTACCTTTCATTTAACTACAACCCTAAACCATTAAAAAGTAAGATATATATTTCACCAAATTCATAAAAACATACACTTGCCCTCGGTTATCCTTATTAGTCCCTGCCCTTCGGGCTGCAGGGACTATTAGTAATCGATTTTGCATTCACCTATTATCATGGCATGAAAACCAAGTAATTTAACCATAATTTAACCAAAGTTTCAATCGTTTCATGTAATTTTCCAATTCATATTTATTTTATAACTCTAAG
Source organism: Picea engelmannii (assembly GCA_009831015.1). Lineage (NCBI taxonomy): Eukaryota > Viridiplantae > Streptophyta > Pinopsida > Pinales > Pinaceae > Picea > Picea engelmannii. Next base: position 28,138 of record ML826327.1, on the reverse strand, counting down.
TTTTAAGTTTTACTCCTTATTTGGCCTCATATCGAGGCAAGGAGCTTCAAACTTAGGGAAATAATGTTTGAAACTTGGTGAACCGGATATGTAGGAATCAACTGGAATTAATGCTAAGTTCCAACTTAGCATTAATTCCAAACATTAAATGTGTAATATTTTCTTATGCATAAGAAGTAACCTTCTCTGGTGAAGACTCATAACTCTCTTGGGTGAGCTGCCAACCCTATGTCTCGTGAATTGCCAAGTGCGATCCCACTAACTGCCAAGTGCCATCCCACTTGCTCACTTGCAAGTGGCTTGTGATCACTATAAGTATCTTTGCCCTATTTCTCTTCTTCCTCGCTTCTTCCTCACACACCTGAACCCCACTTATCCATCCCTATCCATCCCCTGGTCCTTTTTCTTCGAGAGATGATCTCCCATACATCCAACAAAGAGCAGCGCAACACAATCAAGCGAACCTTAATCCTCCATTTCCCTTCTTCCTATCCAAGCGAACCTTCATCCTCCACTGCTCGATCTACCTGCACTTTTTCATGAAATAAACTTCCAGCTTCAATATTTCAAGGACAAAGAGCTTCCACCTGCAATATGTAGAGGAGAGAAAGCTTATCATTCTATTAGAAGGAATCATTGTCACCAATTAACTGTCACCAAGAATTGAGTTCTATTTGAATTGAGTTCTACAAAATAGAAGGTGAGTGAAATCAAATATAGAGCTGGAACTTTCACATAAAAAAAATTTCTTCAATTTACATAAAAAAAAAATCTTCAATAGAGATACAATATCTTCAATTTAATAGAGACACAGTATATTTGTGATAAAAAAAATCTAAATATATTGTCTTTAATTCAATTTTATTTTTTTCAATTCTACAAAACACAAATTGGAGAAATGAAAACTAAGCTAGTAGGGAGCTTACCATGATTTCTGCTATGATGCAAGGTTGTCTCGGACAAAATCCAATTCTGCAGACAAGAACAATGATACAGGATCTGATGTATGATAAAATGGAGTGCACACTGCAAAGACTGTTAGAATATAATGGATGTGCTCTTTTTACCATTGACAATATCTCTATTGTCACCCAACCATAGGCCGAAGCCACCCTCCAAGCACCTTAACCTTGACAGAGAATCACTCCGGAAGAAAACCCTAGGCTAGATAACCAAACAAAGGGTAGCGCACCTTTCCACAAGGATAATGCACCAACAACAGTTGATCAGATAGTCCAAACCCTAGCCAAGAGATATTCCAAGCTAAAACATAACTGCTAGCTGCAGCAGCTGCACCGGAAGCTCTCCTCAAACCTGCACACAAAACTAGGCACTGCAGTGCGCACAAGTGTTGCTCTACAATTCTGAGACTGCTTGCCAAAATGAAGATTGGCCTCATGTATTTATAGTAATTTTGGCTAACTACCTGGGCCGAATTCTCATTCTGGGTATCTTTCTATTCAGTATATATTATTTCTTCTGGCCGACTTCTTCTCTTGGAGGCTAATAACCTAATACAAATTATCTTCTTGAGCCGACAAGTCTTCTAGGGTTATTAGCCAACTCATTAGGGTTTCTTCTTGCTTCCCAGAGTATTCTATTCTCGTCAAGTTTACATGTGGAGGTAAATACCTCCCGCAACTACCATAATATCAACACTCCCTCCTAGCTAGGGAGGTATTACAGGTAATGGTCTTGAGCAAAAAACATACCATTCACCTGGTAGCATCAACATAGTTGTCTAGACTATCTCATGACTAGATCATGAGCACCATCATCACCATTAGTTTCATCAGTTGCATCATCTCTCGAAACCATGCTCTATCTGAGTAATTAGACATGATGCTCACTCCACAGAGTGACACAAGAGCCATTCTTCTAATCTAGAAGAATAAATGTTCTGAACCATTTTCCTTCTGGGAAATATCTTTCCTTTAATCATTCATTTGGCTGATAATCATTTACCAAACTGTTGATAGTCTTCAAGAGAATCGGAACAAAATAAAACAAAACTGTGTCTATCCATAATAGTATATAACTACAATCCAATGGTACACTACCACACCAAGTAGCAAACAAGTACTTGATTAGTAACGTATAGTCACGAAGAATGGAACACATCCACCATAGTAGTATACATCTACTATCATACAATCTTCATAACAATCATCTGATATCAACCTGCACAGAAACAATGTTATGATATAAACTAAATCATCTGGGCCAATCTTTCACTCACATCTGTGAGATATGAAAGAATATCTGCCCTCGGAGTAGAACATCAACAATGGGCTATCTTCCTTATTATTCTCAAATAAGGAAGAATGATTGTTCTGATTTCTGAACCTAGACCATTCCTCACCCTGGGCCATTCCTCCGACATTAAACAAAGTGTAACCTAGAGAGAATGAATCTACCCTAAGGAATGCCTATCCCTGATTATTGAGCCTGGACCATTCCCCACCCTGGGCCATTCCTCCGGCACTAAAAAAAGTGCAACCTGGAGAGAATGAATACACCCTAAGGAATGACTGTCCGGACCATTTCCTCTGTTAACCACAAGAGGAAAACAATGTCCTGTACCAACCTCCAAAACAGACCATTCCTCATGTTAACCACAATGAGAAATCGTTGTTCGGCGAGGCGAACCAGTCTTCTTGAGTAGCCCTCAAGAAGAGAGACTGCCCTAGACCACTCCCTGTGTTAACCACAATGGGAATTCATTGTCTATGGTACATCAACAATCTGGACCACTTCCCATGTTAACCATAATGGGAAATCGTTATCGATCAGAAATCTCAATCCACTTTCCGAACATGAAAGAATCTGCTCATCCTGGACCATTCTTCAAACTGAAAAATGATTGTCCATCAATCAATGATACATCAATGCTCCCTCCCAACCTGGGAGTCATGTCTTCCTTTTTCAATAAGGAAGTCATCTCCACGAGCTCCAGCTTGAGTATGCAAACTCTTTCATTTTGAACAGAAGCTTTTACCAAAATGTCTGCTTATCTACTCATCTGTGGAGATATTTATTGGAGAACCACTTTCTCCTTTCTGGACTTCATCACGAATAATGTAATGCTTGATTGCAAATGTACTTTGGTCTGGAACATTGGTTTTCTTCTGAAGGCTTCATGTAGCTCTCATTAATAAGGTATATCATTGTTGGATTCCTCTTGCTAGCTCACAATATCGTGGCAAGAGTCAAACTGGAACATATCCATGTGGCACTTCTTCTGTCATCATGAGATCTTTGTCATGGATTGGAAATCCATCACCCTGATCTTCTGAGTAATCATTCTGATATAATATCTATGTTATAGAGAATCTTCACCACGCTTCTGTTGTGCACTAGAGGTTCTCTACCAAGTTATCTTCTTCCATTTGCATACAAGGGTCTATGCCTCAAAGTCTTGAGGTTGCTCTTCATACGCTCTTTATTCATTTTTTTTGGAGAACATTCTTTACATTCATCTGATGTAGGATTCCAGTCCATGGATATTGCAGATGATATAATGACTCATGTAGAGGCATGTCTAATTTACTGGAACAAGTAATCCTCGTAGTCTTCTCCCTCCATCTGGGAGAACCCCTAGTTCTGGATCTTGCAATACTTGCATATATACATTGTTCTTCACCACAACTTTCAGTTGATTTCTTTTAGTGAGTTCATATCAGGCTGGTAATCTTGTGATTCTTAATACAATGACTGGTTGTTCTGGCTTCTCTTTCTTTCTTGGAATCTTCAATGGATCATAGGATTAGCTCCCTCCTAATCCTTGCTTCATGTATGAGTACATATAATCGGATCCCTCCGTCTAACAGAGTCCACGCTTACGTCTGCATCCTTATTGTCTTCTGCAATATATAATTGGCTCTCTTTGTCTAACAAAGTCCACGCTTCTGTCTTGTTGTCTTCTACAAAACGTCATAAGTCTTTCTCTAATTTCTTCTTGATTGTTGACTTCTTTCTATTTTTGCTTCTTCTAAGTCTCTTCATGACTGATTCGGCTTATCTTGAAATAGCTTCCACATGATTTGTTTGACGTATTTCATCCTTTCATGTGTATTATCTAATGATATCAATCCTTATCTTGTTGTTCTTCCATAGGTATAGTTCTTCTTGAAACACATTATTTTCCAAGAGATAGATATACAAGATATGTACAGAGACGATGCAAACAAGATATGTACAAAAAGTAAGAGGAGTATTGTTACCTTTAGAAGAAGAATTCTCTTTCATCTTGCTTAGTCTTCTTTGTAGGTTCCTTTTCTTTAGTAATTGATGCTTCGTGTTTCTCCTTCCTTTTCTTTAGATCGGGACAATGTTTCTTGTAGTGACCATACTTTCGACAGTTGAAGCATTGTATTTCCGAAATATCTTTCTCTTGATTTGTCTTCCTCCTTGAACCAAACTTCCTTTTGTTCCTGAAAAACTTGAATCTTATTGTGAAGGCTTGATCATCGTACTTCTTTCGGGGTTTCTCTTTTGCACTGATCATGGATTCTTCTTGAGCACAGCAAGTCCAAAGTTCTTCAAATGTAGGATACTCGTTCCTTGTGTTCATGCTTGCGGCAAATGCATCCCACATCTTGGGAAGACCATTGAGTACTATGTTTACCAATTCCTTCTCTGAGATGATCTCTTCAATAGCTTGTAGTTGATCTGTTAACTGAGAGATTCTCACAAAATATGATGTTGTGTTGTCCTCATCATTCATCTTCATGTCACGGAGCTCATTTTTCAGACTCATAACTTGTCCAATGTTTCTGACTGAGAAGAGATTTGTTAGGGAATTGTACATCTTCTTCGATGAGTCAAGATGGGAGATGTAGGTTATCAAGTGGTCTTTTATAGATTGCACTATGATACTCATAGCATTGATGTCACCGTCTTTGAACTTCTCCATAAATGCAACATTATGTGGTTCCTTCTCTTTTCCTTCTTGAAACACTGGTTCCACGATATTTCCTTTCACGATATTCAACACTTTATTTTTGGTAAGGATGAGGTCGATCCTTGTCTTCCATGCTCTAAAGTTAGAAGCTCCATCTAACTTGGTCTCTGACTTCATAGAGTAAGTCATGGCTACTTTGACTTGGTCAACCCTATATTTGCCAGAAACTCAAATTTGATGTCTTGGGTTGCTGAGAGTATCAGGAGATGTGCTAGGCTAGGTTGCACTGATCTGTTTGGAAATTAGGTCAATCCCTTCACTTAAGGTGCCTTAATGAGAGTTTTAGGGTTTCTGCAACTGCACCTGCTAGTAACCCTAGCGAAAGTGCTAAGGTGATTGCTCCTGCTAGAAACCCTAGCGACGGTTCTTCAACGAGCTCAATATCCTTACGGCTATGTTTCCTTCCAACAGTTAGAATGAATGAAGGAGGTGTGGGCCCATAACCTATTAGAATATAATGGATGTGCTCATTTTACCATTGACAATATCTCTATTGTCACCCAACCATAGGCCGAAGCCACCCTCCGAGCACCTTAACCTTGACAGAGAATCACTCTGGAAGAAAACCCTAAGCTAGACAACCAAACAAAGGGTAGCACACCTTTCCCCAAGGATAGCGCACCAACAAGAGTTGATCAGATAGTCCAAACCCTAGCCAAGAGATATCCCAAGCCAAAACGTAACTGCTAGCTACAACAGCTGCACCAACAGATCTCCTCAAACCTACGCACAAAATTGGGCACTCCAGTGCGCACAAGTGTTGCTCTACAATTCTAAGATTGCCTGCCAAAATGAAGACTGGCCTCCTGTATTTATAGTAATTATGGATAACTGCTTGGGTCAACTTCTCATTCTGGGTATCTGTCTGTTCAGTATATATTATTTGTTCTTGCCGACTTCTTCTCTTGGAGGCTAATAACCTAATACAAATTATCTTCTTGAGCCGACAAGTCTTCTAGGGTTATTAGCCAACTCATTAGGGTTTCTTCTTGTTTCCTGGATTATTCTATTCTCGTCAAGTTTACACGTGGAGGTAAATACCTCCCGCAACTACCATAATATCAACAAAGACATCATCAATTTTGAGTCTTCATTGCACTCCTACCAACAACACGATCTACTATTTCCCAAGCGGGTGCAGAAGCCCTACCATCTGAAGTGGGTGGCCCGCAACAACAACACCTAAGCCCAGGCCATATCCCGTAGCCCATAACCTATCTCGGTCATCACTATAATAACAATATCGCTCAGGATTAACGGACAAGGGCTTAACGACTGCTCCGATCTGAATGCATTCTAAACACGACCTTAATGAAATGAAAGGGCGACTCGACGAACGTCAGGAAGCTTATCGGCAGCCACTATGGAAAATTCCTCCTCGAATGACATGCATGCTCGGCTCCAAATTACTACAAGAGAAGACTTGCCCTAATCTCTAATACAAAGATATTTATGTAATACAACTAGGACGACTCAGGCTCCGAGTGAACTGTCCTCGCCTTTACAGACGTCAGTGTCATCCACAATGCCTTGATCGAATGCCATCTCAATATATATATAAGTTACAGTGCCATGCTTTATTTGAGTGTGTTCAAAACTGATTTCTTTTAGTTCTGCACTTGCAGGTTTTATTCAACAATGAGTTAATCTATGAAATCGAGTGAAACAAGATTAAGAGTCGGCCCGACCTAATTAGGATGGCTTTCTTTTAAGTGAACTAATGACTGCTTTCTTTGGTGAATAGGAAAGAATGTTGCTTCGACTAGCTTTGTCTGTGTTATCGTTGCTTCCTCTACCACTGGATATGAATCTGCACCGTAAATGAGAAGTTTCAGGTTGGAAAAGCATTATAACGGCCTTCGATCATGGAGATTGACATTGATAGTCGATAGGGATTTTTTTGGAAGGTGACGAAGGGTGCTCTCTCCACCTAAGAAGCAAGAAAACGAAGATCCTACTAATCGAGTCCTACCCTACAATACACACCACATGCTCACCCCGGGCTCGAACTTGCAATCCTTTGCAACCCCAACTTGCTTGCGGCTATGGAAGACATCACCTTCAAAGTACCTTCATGGCTTCCATGTGTCCAAGTGCAAAGAACATGTGTTAGAAAATGAGCAACTGGCTGACACGCATGAAACATTCAATGACACTTATGTTTCTTTTTATTTTGTTATTTAAGTATTTCATAACGCTTACCTTTTCCCTTGTTTTCAATTAATGTTTCGTGATACCTTTTCGTCTACATATTGGTGGAACATTATGATACCTTATTTATTAGCATACAAAGCTGGTGAGAAGGTCGGTCTTTAAGTTTTCTTTGCATCAATTTTAATGCAATATCTCACTAATGCAATATTTCTGCCCCTAAATCGAATGCCCATTTCTATTTGTTTAAACCCTTGTTTGAATTTTCTACATTACACTCAAACTGAGATGAGCTACTGCTTTCACAATTATAATTTCCTTTTAGCGTTAACCATTCAGAGAAACACAAGAAAAAGAAAAAAGTAAAATGATAGAATGCAATAATTTTAACTTCCCCTTATTTCTAAATAGATACGACAAAATAGACCTGTATGCGCATTCCAAGTAACAGAGGACGCCCTTTGCAATGAGTAACGTTCTGTAGGAAATCTCTCTTGAAAAATACAATCACACAATCACATGAATTCTAACTAATCTACTGTTCTCATCGAAATCTAAGTAATCTGTATGTTCTCATTGCATAAAATCACTTCAATATGATCGTCAAACACTTCAATCTGATCCCACTGTATCATCAAGAGTACGGATTTTGACACGTGCTTCTGCCTTCTTTGACAGGGACTTGTTGCTCCGCAACTCTCCTTGTTTGTTGAGATATCGTATACCTTACCCATCTTCGATGCAATAGTCAATTATCCTCAATATATTTAGAGAACAATATATCATTAGAATAATTTTAACTCATCTCAAATGAAAGTATTTTCAATCACATATTTTTTATGACAAACATTTTTCATCATTTCAACTTATGTGTTTTTCACGTTTAACATATTGTAAATCTTTGTTTTGATAAATTTGAAAAATACTTTATAATAAATTATTAATTCATAGTCATTCATATATATGAAAAATATTTTATAATAAATTGTTACTGTATAAAATGAAGAATATATGTAATTTATTAAAAACTCAAGGATGTGAAACAATTACCATGAACTAATGTTATAAATATGTAATTTATTAAAAACTCAAGGATGTGAAACAATTACCATGAACTAATGTTA
>ML826326.1:130853-143495 GCA_009831015.1 Picea engelmannii | reverse complement strand
GCAGACTGGCTAAGGACTTTGGGTCCCATTCTCATGGATTTTAAGGAATTAACCATGCAATTCGACCAGGAAGGCCACCAATATAAATTCCAAGGCATCACTGCTGGTTCACCTGAGGTCATTAGTTCCCATCGCATGGAAAAGATGCTCAAAAAATGTCATTCTGGTGTCATTGCCCAACTCCATGCCATACAAGCAACAGAGACACCCTCGGTGCCACAAGACCTTCAAGCCTCCTTTCTAAACATCAAATAGTATTTTCCACTCCCCAAGGACTCCCTCCTTCCCATGGTGTTCATGATCATTCCATTCCCCTTGTACTCGGAAGCCTTCCTCCCAATATCCGTTCGTATCACCACCCCTTTTCACAAAAAAGTGAAATTGAGAAAATGGTCCAGGAACTCCTTACTGCAAGCGTTATCCGCCCTAGTATGAGCCCTTACTCTTCTCCTGTAGTCATGGTCCTGAAGAAACAAGGTTCTTGGAGAATGTGTCCTCAACAAACTGACCATTAAAGACAAATTTCCCATTCCTGTCATTGATGACCTCCTGGATGAATTGAGTGGCGCCCAATTCTTTACTAAACTTGATCTTCGCTCAGGCTATCACCAGATACGTATGAAAGAGGCAGACATTCCCAAGATGGCCTTTCGAATTCATGAGGGTCACTATGAGTTTTTGGTCATGCCCTTTGGCTTGTGTAATGCCCCCTCCACTTTCCAAAGCCTCATGTATTATGTCTTCCGTCCTTTTCTCCGTCCTTTTGTCTTAGTTTTCTTTGATGATATCCTCATCTATAGAAAAACCTGGACATACCATCTTACTCATGTAGATCGAGTTCTCAATCTACTCTCTCAGCACCAACTTTTCTTGAAACAGTCTAAATGTGCTTTTGGTGCCTCAGAAGTAGAATACTTGGGTCATCTGGTTGGCAAGGATGGCGTCAGGGTGGATCCGAAAAAAATTGAAGCTATGCAAGACTGGCCGCACCCAAAGACTCTCAAAATCTTGCATGGATTTCTAGGCTTAACAGGGTATTATCGCAAGTTTGTTAAAAATTATGGAAAGATTGCAACACCTCTCACTGCTCTCCTAAAAAATAACTCCTTCACTTGGACTCCAGCCGCTGCTCAAGCTTTCCAAACCTTGAAGATGACCATGTGCATCACTCCGGTTCTGGACCTTCCTTATTTCACAAAGATCTTTGTGTTGGAATGTGATGCCTCAGGGAAAGGAATCGGTGTTGTCCTTATGCAAGAGGGTCGACCTTTGGCCTTCACCAGCAAGAAACTATCTGGAAGGAATCTGGGCAAACCCATCTATGAAAAGGAAATGTTGGCTATTCTGAATGCCATTGATCTGTGGCGCCCTTATCTCTCGGGGCAAAGTTTCCAAATTAAGACAGACCATCAAAGCCTCAAGTACTTTTTGGAACAATGCATTTCCTCCCCGGAGCAACAAAAATGGGTGACTAAAATCTTTGGATATGATTATGAGATCATTTACAAGAAAGGTAAAGACAATGTGGTGGCGGATGCACTGTCCTGAAAATATGAAGAAGAAGGATCCCTTTTTTCTCTTTCCTTCATTGTACCAGATTGGCTCCAAGCTGTTCGCCAGGAATGGCTACAAGATCCCAAAAGTTCGCATCTGATCCAACAATTGTAGACCATTGCTCCAGCTCCCCCAGGGTACTCTTGGCTCCAGGACGAGCTTCGATACAAAGGCCATTTGTATTTAAGTAAACAATCGAAGCTTAAATCCATGGTACTTTCTGAGCTTCATGCTACACCCACAGCGGGGCACTCCGGGTTCACCAAAACCTATGATAGGGTCAAACGTTCTTTTTTCTAGGATGGTATAAAACAAGACATCCGTAATTTTGTCACTGAATGTGATGTGTGTCAACGTAACAAGGGAGAAACAGTCAAATCTTTGGGCACACTACAACCGCTTCCGATTCCACCTGCTATTTGGAAGGATATCTCTATGGACTTTATTACCGGCTTACCCAAATCAGGAAATAAATCAGTCATAATGGTGGTTGTGGATCGCCTTTCCAAGTATGCTCATTTCTGTGGTCTTCAACACCCATTTACTGCATCCATGGTGGCTCAAATTTTCATGGACCAGGTCTTCAAGATTCATGGCATGCCACACTCTATTGTTTCTGATCGTGACCTAACTTTCACAAGAAATTTTTGGCAAGAATTGTTCAAGATATAGGGCACACAATTGCATCTCAGCACAACTTATCATCCCCAGAATGATGGTCAAACAGAAGTTGTCAACAAGTGTTTGGAAACATATCTGAGGTGTTTTTCCTCTGAAAAGAAAAATCAACGGGCTCAATGGTTACCCCTAGCTGAATGGTGGTACAACACTTCCTACCATACAGCTACACACATGACTCCTTTTGAAGTGGTATATGGACATAAGCCACCTTCAGTTCTCTCATACTTACCGGGTACCTTGAAGGTCCAGGCGGTTGACCAAACACTTACAGTTCGAGAGGATATTCTCCGTACCCTCAAAGAGAACTTGGTCATGGCACATAATCACATGAAGAAACAAGTAGATCAAGGTCTCTCTGAACGTCAATTTGCAAAAGGGGATCATATGTTTCTGTGACTGCAACCATACAAACAAACTTCCCTCAAGGCCAAGCATTGTTAGAAGCTAGCGCCCAAATTTTATGGTCCTTATACAGTTCTCAAGCATGTGGGACAAGTCGCCTATCAGTTAGCTTTGCCCAGTCATTTGAAGCTACATCCTGTTTTTCATGTTTCATGCCTAAAGAAGGTGATTGGAACTAGGTGCCAAATTCAAACCAACCTTCCCGAGTTAGCTGAAGAATGATCCATTTGGCTATAGCCAGAAGCAGTTTTGGACCAGCGTGAGCGTCACCTGCATCAGAGAACCATCAAGGAATTTCTAGTCCAGTGGAAAGATACAATTCCAACAGATGCCACTTGGGAACCAACTACCATTCTGCAGTAGTTTCCACATCTCAAGCCTTGAGGACAAGGCTGTTTTCAAGGGGGCGGACATGTTAGGGTCCTAACCCGCACATAGGTAGAGAAATATATTTGGATGTAATAAAGGTCAATATTAATAAGGCCTTTCAATAAAATAGAATAAGGCGGATGTAAGAAGACCTAATAGAAGCTTCTGTTTCTAGAAGGATCTTCCTTTAGATGCTTCTCTTGATAGACATATTTAGTATAAATAAGGGTTGAGGGTATGAAAACCCTAGCTTGGATATTATTGTAACAGAACGCTGCTCAACTGGAGGTTTCCCCCTTGAAGAGGCCCGTGAACATTGCTTTCTGAATCAAAGTGCTATTTCTGTTGTTGTTCTTATATCATTTATGTGTTATTTTGGAGATTACGCTGGTTATATTACTGTTATTCTGCCATTTCTAGCATTTCATTTCTGTTCTGCATACTTTTTATATCTGGTATATTACATTTTGTATTAGCGAAATCATCGCTCATAAGGAGGAATCTTTCCACCTGTTTGTCATCATCAAACACTTTCTAGTGTTTGATATTATCAGGCATTGCTGGCCTGTGCTTGACCTCGATTTCGTATTTTTTGTTTGGGAAGATGGGGATCTTAAAAACCGAGGCTAAGGCAGCCAACAGATCGACGATCTAATTTTTCTCTTTGGGGATAGCAAACATGTCATATTCTGAGAATCCTTCGAGGAGGTCCAAAGACAAATTCCTGTACACTCTCAACCTGGGGTTTTTGGTCTGATATACACCCTTTACCTGATTTATGATCAACTCAGAATCTCCATGCACTGCTATCTTCTGCGCGCCCAATTCTTTCAGAACCTGTAAGCCCAATATTAGTGCTTCATACTCGGCCATGTTGTTAGTGCATTCAAACGCGAGCTTGTATGATCACAACTTCGTGCTTTCTTCAAGGTGGCTCACCCATATGTTGGCCCCAACTCCTTCTCTGCTGACCGCACCGTCAAAACTCATGTTCCACACCTTGTTTTCCACATGGTCTTTTGGGTCGGCGCATTATGTTGTTTCCCACGTGGTATTCTTGTCAACTGTTATGATGGCGGTCGATTCTTCCTGCTCGAAACTTAGGTCATTGTAGAATATAGAAGAACCCACCTCAGTATCGGTGACGTATATGGGATGATTGTGTGGCTGCGTCTTGCTGCTTACCATGTATTTCAGTAACACTTCTCTATAAAACCTTCTGTCATGGAAAAAAAAAGGGATAGTGGCGTAGGGCATATCCATATGCAATGTTCCCTTCAACATCGCAGCCCACGACCTCGAGAGCAACATGCCGAATTTTGGGGGTATGTCTGCGATGACCACATCCATGACCATGTTCTTAGTGGGGATTTGAGCCAACGATACAAATAGGTATTTGATAAGGCCTAAACACTTAACTTTCCTCGAATCAAAGGAGAAAAGGTCCTTGTATGGCCTGGTGACATCCAAACCTAGTTCATCTGTGATCACCTTTGGCATGAGGTTGTGCGGCACGCTAGAATCTAGCATGGCATTATGCAGGTTCATGTCATGGATATCCAGACTAACATAGAAAGGGGGGACGTCTTCGGCATCGCTTGTGTCTTCAATGCGTGGCCCAAAAAGGATGGCGGGGTGATCGTCTTGAATATTCGGAGTATTGGGGGTCCCCCCCATTTTTAACATTTTAATTATTTTTTCCTGATACTCTCCCTTTCTAATAAGTTCATTGAACAGGACAAATATTTTTGTTTTGGCCATCTCGTGTTCAAAATTGAAAGGGGGACAAGTTTTCTCTACCTCTTTTCCACTCGCCTCCCGTCCTATCTTCGGAGATTTCTTGGGGACCTCCTCCTTCGACTTAGCTTTCTCTGTCGCATCCTTGGCCGTGTTGTCCGACCTTGGTCGGCTTATGGAAGGGGTTTCCACCAAAGGCTTCCGTATGGGGTTCGTTTGTTTCGACTCGGTAGGCATGTCATTGCTTCGGAGTTTGTACTTCTTCTTGAACTGCATGATGGCGTTTTGATAACCTTTCCTGAACTCTTCCGTCTCCTAAGACAATGCATCATCTGTTTCGAGTATCATATCATCATTGGCCTCTGTCATGAAGTCTTCGTTTCTGCTCATATACCGATCATGCTCACTCTTTGTCAAGAACATGTGTGGGTTTTGGTCATCTCAACAATTCAACTGGTCATCAAATGTATGGTCAAAATCCTCATTCACGCTGTTGTTCTGGAAATGAGGTCTCATTTGTTGGTCACCTTGATCCCTTTTCTCTTTTTGTTCTCTCTGTTTGATCTGAGGGATTTGACCCCTTTTGAGGTTCTGATTCTTGGGAGGTGGGTCGTTCTGTTCTCGGGCAACAGGTCTGTTTCCCATGGACATTCTCTCCATCAACTTCTCCATGGTCTTCATCATCGTGTCAAATTTATCGTCTGAGGACCACGACGTTGATGGGTGTGCATCTCTCTGGGGTCTCTTAACGCCTTATTTGAACCTTGGTTTTATTTATCCCGACGCCATCATGTTTACTTCGACTTCGACAACATTACTCATTATAACATCTAGATCCGCTGATCTTCTTTCTCTTAACAACATGGAAAAATCATTTTCGAAGGAATCAACATACCACAACTGCGTAGCGTTGGGGGGCGGCTTGACTTCTGCAGGGATTGAGTTGTACACTTTCAAAAAACGGGCTGAAAATTCTTGCACCATTTCTTCCGGTGCTTTCTTCATGTTATTGTATTGTGTCAGCAACTACAAAGGGTTTTTCTTGTCCCCCCATTTATCTAGGAACGACATCTCGAATGCGGCGAAGTCCCGAATGCTCGTAGGCGGAAGGGATTTGAACCATTTTCTTACATATCCCGAAAGGCTTTGCGCAAACAACCTCATTTTTTCATCTACATATTCCACCTCCTCCAGGTCGATGAAATCGTTAAGCCAATCGAGGTGCCTCTGAGCAAAAACATTTCCCTCAGCATCGTAGAGCTTGATCCTCTCGCTATAGTTTTGAGGCAAGTCATGCAATTGGGCAGGTAGGATGAGGGGAGCGAATATGATGACCATATCCCTAGGAGGATTCATATTATGAGGGATATTACTTGATACTAGGGCTTGGAATTTTTTTTGGGTCAAAAACAGTCTCGTCCAAACTAGTTTCAGACTTCGACTTGAATAGTGTTTTCTCGAAGAATGCATCAAACTCTAGGTTGTTAATGCTTTGCGTGCTGTCTTTGGGCAAGGACAAGCTTCTGTCCAGGTAGTAGAATGGGTATGGTGCTTGCTCTCTAGCCTTGCACAAGATCTTCTCAAGGTCGCACACAAGCTTTGAGGGGTTTGGGTCAGGATTCGCTCTGGTGTAAATCGTCTTTGGAGCCAGGTTTCCTGAATGATGCTACTTGGAGCTTTTGGTCTGTTTGGACTGGAGTTGCTAGGGTAAGGGTTTTTAGCCGGTATAGATGTTTGTCCCTCTGTTACCCTCAGGGGTCAAACTGCAGCGTTTGTCGTTCTCCCAGGGAAAATCTATTCAACTTCATCCCTGGCAATAGTGCCAGAATGTTAGCACTCCGTAAATGTGTTTGGCTGATAAACAGATGACAAAGGTAACTTTTTCAACCAACTTTGAGACCCGAAACTAGCCTTTCATATCTAGAGAGGGCTCTCTCATAAATGGCACAGTCTCCGTGCAGGATATGACTTTGAAAACAATGGTTAGTTTTAACACCTATGATATGATGGGTTCTGGTTATATTGGCGCTGGAAAGTAAGACTTGGGCTATGGGGTCGGTCTGAGGAAGAGACATGACAAATGACTCAGTGACTGAACTCGAGAGGATAAGGCTAGGAGAGAAAAAACCTTCAGTTTAAAATCGTAGTGTGTGGTGGGATAAATTATAGGAAGTAACTCAGGAGCGCCACTGTGGACGAATTCAGAGTTATCTTTAGAGGAAAGCATTTTTTCTAAGTGGCGCGAACAAGGGGCACTGTACACCGAATCTGCAGGTTCGATAATTCATTCTGAAATAGATAGAAAGAGATATGAAATAAATATAATAGGAAAGCACATACACAAGGAAAGAAGCACAATACATCCAACTGTTACAACTAGAATCTTATCGTCAAGCTACAAGACCTTTGCATTAAATTCCGGTCAAAACTCAGATTACATACAATAGTTTTTGTCTACCACATTTGCCAACCAACCTGGCTTACATCGATAAGATGAAATATATAAATGAGGGCACCGCTTGGGATACCCTGCTTTCTAACTGCTAACCCTTAAAACTAGGAAAACTGAGCAACATGCACTGGAGACTCTTCGCATAGTGCTTTCCAAAAATAGACAATAATCACCCCTATTTACTTATGATTGCTCACAGGTTCACCACGGGGATCTGATCGTCGGTTAGGATTTGGTATGGAGAACAGACGTGTCACTGTGTCCCTTTGAGAAGGTGTCTCGATGAAAATGTGTCTATCGAGAGCTTGTTGTCTGTGATAATGACTTCGATTTCTATGATGTGATCATTTGCTGGGGAATTGCGTGCAAGAAGTAGCTGCTAGATCGTTGTGGCTGTTATCAAAATGGTAGTGTACTTCAGAGAAACGTATCATTCAAAACTGCCAATATTTGTCTTATCCTTTGTAAGTGCAGAGACGGGCGCCAACTAGACTCGCTTTTCTTGCGCACTGGTGAGGGCTATGCGGGCTTCCTTCTCAGTCGTTTCCCATTCTCTGGAATATTTCGTATGCCTTTCTTCCATCAGCCTCTGTGTTTATCACAACTATACAATGGTTTCTTGCGCCTCTCTGAGCTACCTTTTCAACCATGCCACATTCCCTTTGCGACCCTGCGTTTCTGACGCTTCCGTAGCCTTTGTCTGTAGTTGTCACCTTAATTCCATGTTTTCCTGATAGAGTTCAGCGATAGACAACTTTTCTTGCTTCAGTTGCTGAGATGGCTCTTGCTCATTTTCTCCCATGATATCCGGTTTCCTTGTTTTGATCCTATCTCTGTGGATCGATCCCCCAACAAGTTCTATCTGGATGGCACGTTTGAGTAGTTCTTCAGTTACTGATCTGACGCACAACTCTTCTGCAACTTGAGCTTCCACGATCTCCTAGTTTTTTCTCGGCCTGCCTTTCCTCCGAGGTATTTTTTGTTGGGGAGAGGGAGCTCCTACTATTTTCCCTTCATGTGTGATTCCTTCCACCTCAGACTCTGCGCGATTTGATCTAGTCTTCTTTGTAGGTAAGAGAATAGTTCCTTTCATGTCTTTGGGTATGTCTGCCACAAATGGGAATGCCTCCCAGTCGTTTTGGGGCTCAGAACTTGCGGTTCTGTTGCTCCGCACACCTTTCCTTGTGCTCTGAGAGGTCACCATGGCACGACAAATGTGTATTCTATGCGTGGTATATCCAGTGAATGCACAGGGGGAAAACTTTGAACAAACTGGATTGGCAAGGGAAAATGTAAACAGAGTTTGGGCCTGGTTCTGCGACTAGAGAGAGTGCCGAAATTCTGAGATTTAGAATGAATTCAACAAGAGAGGAAATCATGCTGAAGGACAATGAATTGATGGCGACGAGATGTTCCAAGTCGATTTGCAGGTTTTCCATGGAAAATCCCCACGCGTAGGATACATGTGATAAGGTTTGCTGGGCATGCATGATACAAACGTCACGATTTTTCATTCCCTCGGCTTTCATTATGAACTGGTAATAACTGCCGTACTTTCTGATGTGATTTCCATTAACCACTTGAGTCAACCTAGGCACGTAGAAACTGGTTTCCCAACGGGGCTTGACTCTCTTGGAAAAGACATACTCGTACCACTTATACAAGTTTCGATTCTGATATCCCTTCCCGTTTTCAAGGGCCAACCCGCCACTTGCTGACTTCGACCTCACGGTGCTATGTACTTGCCTTCACATGATTGGACGCATGGGTCACAACGTGACCTAAAACCGACTCTTAAAATGGAAAGAAAAATGGCGGCGCTAACAGTTCCCAAGCCAAGATGCCAAGAACATTGCGTTTTTCATGATTTTTTAATTGTTTTCTGGTTGTGACATTTCGTCAAACACTTTGCTGATTTGGTCTTTTAGATTGCACCAGGGTTTAATGTGATGATTATATGTGTGTTTGCAGCAATAATCAAGAAGATATAGCAATGGAACATACCTCAACTAGATGCGAGATCAACAACACAAGATATAACTAAAAATACCTCAGATATGCTATTATTCATAATAGAAGAAGACCCTGATATAATGGATCTGCAGATCTGGTACAATATAGCTAAGAAATCATAGAAAAATGAGGATAATCCTCAATCAAGATCAATAAGAGAAGATACAAGCCTCCAAAGGCCATCTGGCTACAATATATGAATAACAAGATGAGATCATGACCTTATGAAGTGCCAAACCCCAAAACTCGATAAGTCACGCCCTGCTGGAAAGCTGATTACACCCAACAATTCAACCCTCTTCCTCCTTGGCACCAATAGCAAGAAAAACACTTAAGACACGTATATTTGAGATCTAGGAACAAGATAGGATAGATCCCTAGCTGAATAATGAAGCTTGGGCTTTCTCCATGAGTAGATCCACTCCAAGATTGCACCTCTCCTCTGGGAGAACTCGTCCCACTCTCCAAATAAATCAATGCTCCATCAAAATACTTCCCGAATGAGCCATGGATGCTATGGCCTCTCCCAAGATAACCCAGTAACTGAAATCTCCAAAAACCTTTCTCCTTGGCCAGATCGAACTGATCTAGCTCCACAAATGCACCCCCCCTTGCTGGAAACCCTCAATGGTCTGCCCTCTCTCTCTCTCTGTACCTGTGGCCGGTGTAGAATCCTTCTGAAGTTGTGTAGATCTGATGTAGAATGGTGAGGGAGGAAGCTTTCACCTCCGTGACCAAGCTTGGACCAGGTTGGGTGGGATCTTTCACCACCGAGCTGATCTCTAGGGTTTGTTAAGTCAAAACCCTCAAAAACCCGCAAGTGCATGGGCTCACTAGCTAGAAGCCAGATATCAAAATGATAATCAACATGAATGAGAGAATAGAGGCCCTTGTCTCTCTTTTATCCTTCCTGCTCACCTTGTCTCTCCAAAGTGAATTTACTTTATTTAATTATTAATTATTTAATTAAATCAATTTAATTAATTAATTAACCATTTTACCTCTGAAAAGTACCTTATCTCTCCTTGTGGCTTCCCTGGCCACTGAAAGTCACTTCTCATCATCCTATCCTGTAGTGTTGTTCCTCCCAATTCCAATGAGCTATTACACTAAGAGGTTCCTCCAAGTATTATGCTCAATATGATCTCCTTAGTGAATTTAATTAACCTCTATCCAAAAATAACTCAAAATCGTGGGAATTGTCGGAATGCAATGAAACCAAAGACAAGCTATGTGGAATGGATCATAATGATGAAATAATATGAGCGATGCAAGCCGAACCCCAAAATACCCCTCAATAGTCCCTGTACTTGCTATAACCTCCATCTGGCTACTTTGGTCATCATAACACTCTGTAATATAATGATGTCTCAAAGTGGGGACATTACACATGCCCAACTCCACTTTTTGCACTTGAACAATAATCTGTAGAGAGATTAACACATATTGCAATTCTGTCAACCTAAGGAAATATATTAACATAAGGTGTTTGATTAAACAAAATATTGTTTCTATTGAACCCTTTTCTTGTTTTGGAGATTGCATGGGGTATGATCATGTCGTTTTCACTATGATCCTATATTGAAGCTGGCATAAGAAAACATATCATCGTGTGGTACTGGCTAATGTGGTTTTCTCTTTTTAGTGGAAGGGTTTTCATTTTGACAAGGTTGATAGATGTTGGAATCTGCATAGTGTGGTGGGGCCTATTTGGTAGTGAAAGGTTATTAATTTTGACTAGGTTGATAGGTGTTGAAATCATTGTAGGATGATGGGACCATATGTTACATGTGCAATGGGGATTGGGGATATGCACTACCCATATCATTAAGGCTAGGTAAAGTAATAAAATTAATAGAAAGCCTTGATTTTTTTAAATCAAATATTTTTTATCTGTTCGTTGTCCATTAAGGGCAATGCACCCTCACTATGAACAACACTTGCACAGTTTGGGCATGGATAATGGGCTCTGTTATTGATCATACAAATTTAGCATGCACTTAAATTCATATATTCAATTGACTTGCAATACTCTAGGGTAGTGGTCATTCAAAGTCTAAGCATTTTTTGTATTTTTAGGTTTCTATTTTTATGTTTAACAATGATGGTTATTTTTCTACTGAGTTCCATATAGACACATTTGCATAAAACATGCACTTACAACATTTTGGCCTCTATTAGCTCATATAAAGAGCCATAGTCAATTTGTAAATATATAGAATTTTAATTATTGTTGGAAACATAATCAGTATTGAAAGAAATTCTAAAATTCACTAAGTAACTGTCATGTAGGGGCACACCAACCTATATGCAGGAATATAACATTGAAACCAAGGAACCTGGTTGATTACATTAACAAAATGGATTAAAAAATAATAGCAAATTGGATGGGACAACTAGGGTGTGTTAGTGTACGAAGAATTCATTGGTTTAAATACTCCATAGTTGAACATCTTTGCATTCTAGAAAACTGCTCATCAAAATATATGTATTTTCATTCAAATTGCAACTTAACACCAAATTTCTAGAAGCATCTTCGATGGAGGCCTAACTGCCTTTCTTTGACTGGTCTTATTGAAGGTACTATTAATCCACTCTACTTCCTTATAGTTTTTACAATTATAAATGAATAAATATTAAATATTATTATTTCTTAATTGCATCTTTGTAGACAACATAGTTACCAACTTGATGAGAACCCTCTAGAATTCTTGTTTTTTTAGAGGTTGCATTTAGTTGCTAATTTTACCTCCATTTCAAAAAGTGGTGCTATCGGTAGCACCATTTTTTCTTTAGGATTAAATTTCCACATTTTGAAACTGTGGCCTAAACAACCTTGTAATGTTGTTAGTAAAAACATTGAAATCAACCCTCAAAACGAAAAAGTGGCACAAAGATTAGCACCCTTTTTTTTCTCTATCGAGGGTCAAATTTAAAACTTTCAAACTTGGGTCTTAACAACCTGTATTGTTGTAATGAAAACCTTAAAATCAACCTTGGAATTGAAAAGTGGTACTCATACTAGCACTTACCTTTTTCTTCTGGATCAAAATTGCAACTTCTTTGAAACCCATGGCCTTAAAAATTGATACATTTGGAACAAAATCTTAAAGTCAACTTTCAAATCAAAAAGAGGTGCTGTTGACAGTAGCCCACTATTTTTTTTGAGCTTAAAATTAGAACAATTTTCAAACCATGGTCTAAAAGTCTTGTGTGATTGCAAACAAAGTAATGAAACATGGGAAAAATAAATAAAAGATAAATTTAATTTATTTTTTTAAATATCGCTCATTTTAATTAAAATTAAAAAAGGTTCAATTAAAAAAGACGAAACATAAAAAAAATATAAAAACAAATATAAAAATTGTTTAAAGAAAAATTAAATAAACAAAATATATACTTAAAAAAAACAACTTGTGATTTTTTTTTTTTTT
>ML826326.1:99842-118008 GCA_009831015.1 Picea engelmannii | reverse complement strand
GATAAGGAAGTTTTTGCTGGGTTTTCTTCCCCTAGAGGGTTTCCCAGGATAAATGCTGTGTCTCTTGTGAATGTGTATTTCTCAGTGATCTTGTTCTTATGTTTCTCTTATCTATTGAAATGCAAAGAACTATAATAATGGCAAAAACATTAACATGGTATCAGAGCCAACCTGAAGGAAGCATATTTTGCAAGAGAAAAACGTCATTGTTGCAGTACCTGGAAATTAGGGTTTTTCAAAAGTGAATCTTTTCAGCTCCAAAACCACCTAGAAAGTTGCGCCCTCCCCCAAGGATCATTTTGGCACTTAGAGCGAACCTTTTCACTGGCTGGATCTTCCACAAAGTGAAACCCTAGTTTCAAAAAAGTACCAGAAGTACCAGAAAACTAGTACCAGAAGAACAAGAAGTACCAGAGTACCAAAAGTACCAGAAGCACGAGTCCAGAAATCCGCAGATCAAGTTTGAGGGGGTAAAAGTTGTATTTTCGAAATTCCGATTGCACCAGCTAACTCGCCTTATCTCAGCGCATCTATCCCTTGGATTAGAATTTCAAAATTTGAAGTTTGAAAAATTAGGGTTTCCTCATAAAACCCTAAGTTGCAGTTGCAGTTGCAGCCGTAGAACCAGTTGCAATCACCCTTGAAATTTTCTCAAGAGTTGGCAATGATTACCGCTGCTACCAGATGGAGCCACTACCTGCAAATGCTATCAGAGGTATGTACTTACATATGTTTAATGGTTAAACCCTAAAGAGTATTTGCCGGAGAAGGGATCTCTTGCCATAGATCCAGAAGGATCTCAAGATCCAACACATTTAGAGGAATGATGCAACCCAGGTGTGATTATTCTGATATACATCTATTTGTCATGACATTATCAGTGTTTCATGTTGAAGCTATGATCAAATTATTAGAAGAATTGAAAGTTGATCATAGAGCTTATCCTCTAACCTAACCTTTTTTCAAGTTAGTGTATTGTATTAGTACAAAAGATAGGTTGAAGAAAGCACTCGTCACTTGAGTGAAGGAGACTTGGAAGAAAAGCAAGCACTCATTCTTGAGGACAAGGCTCCAGGTTTGATTAATCAAGATTCAAAGGTACACATGACAAGTTTATGACTATAGTTGAGACAACAGTCTTTGTAAAGTATTATACTTGATAGCATGTGAACATATAGAGGTAAATGCTTTACCTGATACAACTAACACCTCCTGTAGGAGAAACATCATGTGTTAGTTCCAAGTTTCCATGGAAGAATTCTTGGTCACAACACTATGAGAGTGTTGACCTCATTTCGTATTATATTCCTTACCTTTAATCTTTGCTTCAGATAAATCATATGTGATAGCTCTAAAGGAGCTACTGTGATGATTGTTCATGCTATTTCTTTATATTATCAAGAAGGATATTATTCATGCTTGTTGTTTTGTTGACCTTGCTCCAGTTCACATGAGAAAGCTATAGCGAAGGTTGTAGAAAGAAACGTGCTAAAGGAGAGACCGTAAATGAAGAAATCATCATTGGAAGAGAAGAAGGTGACTTGCATAAGCTATAGGGTCACTCAGAAGCTGCCATGATCGACGCCATTGAAGAATCTTGGCATCGAATATTAGCTCACTTCAACTACAAGGTGCTACCATACATATGCAAAGCGGTCATAGGTTTACCAGAACTCAAAGGTGACCATGAAGGCGTATGCAATGGATGTGTACAAGGGAAGAACACGAAGAACCCGTTTCCTAAGAGGGACATCAAGACAGAAGGAGTCCCATAACTCATCCATTCAGATGTGTGTGGCCCAATGCCATCATCCTCCATTAATGGGTATGTATACTATGTATCGTTCATTAATGATTATTCTTGTAAAAGACTTAGATATATTTGAAGTGTTCAGCAAGATCAAGGAATTCAAAGCCTTGATAAGAGAACCCTTCTGTAAGGAAGATTAAGATACTTAGGTCAGATAATGGAGGAGAATATACCTCAAAAGAGTTCATGAACTTATGCAAAGATGTTGGGATCAAAGATCCCCAACAAAACGATGTAGCTGAACGGAAGAATGAAACCATGCTGGAAGCTGTGAAGATCAAGATCTTCCTATGTGCTTATGGGAAGAAGCAGCAATGACAACTGTTTATGTGCAGAACTGATTGCCCCATAGTGCACTTGGGCTCAATATACCAAAAGAGATGTTCACCGGAAAGAAGCCAGAGGTAAGCCATCTCAAAAATATTTGGCTATCCATTGCTTATTCATATACCTAAAGAAAAGAGAAACAAGCTGGACCCTTCAGGAAAGAAGGGAATATCTGTGGGGTCTCCAAGGCCTTTAGAATCTACATACCAGGTCACCGCCACATTGAGATCAGCTGGGATGTGACCATTGATGAAGAAGAAACACTTAAGAAATCAAGAAGATGCGAGCTTGAAGAAGTATATGAAGAGGAACCTGTAAATCCCAGGATTGCAGAATCAATGAGGGTGGTTCCTAGAGCTGTAGAACCAGTGAGGGAAGTCGTAACTTCCCCCGATGAGGAACTTCTAGAAGACCATGATATAGTAGAAGTTCAAGAACCTCCTCAAATGACCTTCTCCCATGAAAGAAAGCCTACTTGGGAAAGAGAGATTATTCAATATGGAGAGAAGTATGTTGTTCCAGAAGGAACCTCGACACAGGTGAAAAGACCAAAGCCACTCTCCAATTACACGGCTTTGATATGTGATCTCCCAGATGAAGAGCCTACTTGCTTTGAAGAAGCCATTCAGAGAAAAGAATGGGCATATTCCATGACAGAGTTATACCAATCCATAATGAAGAACGAAGTATGGGAAATAGTTCCCAGATCGAAGAATAAAGATGGGGTATCCTACAGATGGCTCTTCAAAATAAAACATGCTGCTAATGGAAGTATTGAGAAGTATAAAGCAAGATTTGTCACTCGTGGATTTTCCCAGAAGGAAGGCATTGACTATGAAGAGACATTCACTCCTGTAGCTAGATACACTTCGATCAAGACCATCATAGCTCTTGCAGCTAAGATGAATAGGAAGTTGCACCAGATGGACGTGAAGACAACTTTCCTAAATGGTGTCATCGAAGAGGAAGTGTATATAGAGCAACCTCAAGGATTTGAAGTAGAAGACATGAAGTATCATGTCTGCAGATTGAAGAAATCCTTATATGGATTGAAGCAAGCTCCTAGAGCTTGGTATGGCCATATAGACATGTTCTTGACGAGCTTAGGCTTTACCAAGAGTAAAGCAGACTCAAATATCTACTTCAAAATTATGGATAATGAACCAGCAATATTACTACTGTATGTGGATGACTTATTCTTAACTGGAGAAGAAAATCTCATCACTGAATGTAAAAAGAGACTTGCTGCAGAATTTGAAATGAAAGACCTTGGCCTAATGCATTACTTCTTAGGTCTTGAGGTATGGCAGAGTGCAGAAAGGATCTTCCTTAACCAAGGGAAGTACACAGTCAAAATCTTAAAGAGATTTGACATGCTAGAATGTAAGTCCATGAATACACCCATGGAAATGAAGCTGAAGCTGTTGGTCGATACTTCATCAGACTTGATAGATGCCATGCTGTACAAATAGATTATTGGATCACTGATGTACTTGATGAACACTAGACCAGACATTTGTTTTGTATTGAACACCTTGAGTCAGTTTCTAGTAGAGTCCAGATGTGTTCACCTAGTGGCTGCAAAACATGTGATGAGGTACCTTAAAGGTATAATGGATCATGGTCTTAGCTATGTTGGAGATCATGACTTCACATTGAGTAGATACACTGATGCAGATTGGGCAGGAAGCATTGTTGACAAAAAAAGCACTTCCGGATGTTGTTTCAGTTTGGGATTAGCCATGATCTCAAGGCAGAGTAGGAAGCAATCCAATATTTCTCTCAGCACAACGGAAGTAGAGTACATTGCCGCATGTTCTACTAGCTGCGAAGCTATATGGCTTCGAAAGTTTTCAACTGGCCTATTTGACTTGGAGATGAGAGAAACCATGATTCTATGTGACAACCAGAGCTGCATAAAGATGACAGAGAATCCTGTATTCCACGATAGGTCGAAGCACATAGAAATCCACTATCATTTCATCTGTGAAATGGTACAGAGAGGAGCCTTGATGCTCTAGTACATTAGCACGGATGAACAGGTTGCTGATATGTTGACCAAACCTTTATCTCATGTAAAGTTTGAACACTTTCGAGATAAGCTTGGTATAGTCCAAAAGGACCCTCCCTAAAAGGGGGAGTATATATATGTTCCTTGCTTCTGACCTCGCTATTAGACGTAAAGAAAGACGAGTCATTGCTTCTGACCTCGTTGTTAGATGTAAAGCAAGACGTTGTGTGTTCCTTGCTTCTGACCTCGCTGTTAGACGTAAAGAAAGATGAGTCATTGCTTTTGACCTCGCTATTAGATGTAAAGCAAGGCATTGTGTGTTCCTTGCTTTTGACCTCGCTGTTAGACGTAAAGCAAGATGAGTCATTGCTTCTGACCTCACTGTTAGACGTAAAGAAAGACGTTGTGTGTTCCTTGCTTCTGACCTCGTTGTTAGACGCAAAGCAAGATGAGTCATTGCTTCTGACCTCACTGTTAGATGTAAAGCAAGATGAGTCATTGCTTCTGACCTCACTGTTAGACGTAAAGCAAGACATTGTGTGTTCCTTGCTTCTGACCTCGCTGTTAGACGTAAAGAAAGATAAGTCATTTCTTTTGACCTCGCTGTTAGACGTAAAGCAAGACGCTGTGTGTATTCCTTTCTTCTGACCTAGTTGTTAGACGTAAAGCAAGATGATTCCTTGCTTCTGACCTTGTTGTTAGACATAAATCAAGATGATGATGTGTTCCTTGCTTCTGACCTAGTTGTTAGACGTAAAGCAAGATGATTCCTTGCTTCTGACCTCGTTGTTAGACATAAAGAAAGATGAGGATGTGTTCCTTTCTTCTAACCTAGTTGTTAGATGTAAAGCAAGATGATTCTTTGCTTCTGACCTTGTTGTTAGATGTAAAGTAAGATGATGATGTATACCTTGCTTTTGACCTAGTTGTTAGACGTAAAGCAAGATGTGGCCGACACTGATCTACCAGCTTATCGGCTGTGACATTAAGCTAGTGTAGTACTGTGATGTGCCAGCCTAGTGTTGTGATGAGGTATCATTTTTACTAATACATATTGATGCAGATGATGATGACATTCTTTCGAGAATGACGATGCTGCCGATGAAGAAAAGTTCCGATGACTCGTAAATATGCCAGCCAATGTTCCAAGATGATATTGACGATACTGTCCTCCTGATGCCAATGATGATGTAGACCTCTCTCGCCTGATGCTATTGAAGAATACCCTTCTTGTTAAGGGGGAGTGTTGAAATAATTTAACTGCAAAGAATATTCTTATTATTATTGTTATTTTATTCATAGGATTAATCCCCATTGTGGATTAATCATGTCGATAATTGTATTAGGACCAAATCCCCTTTTGTGGATTGGTCAATAGAAAATTGTAATAGGCAGAATAGGAAGTCAGCCCCAACAGTTATTATTGAGACCCAGAAATAAATTAAAGGTGGGTTTACCCACCCAGAGTGAGAGGTCGGCCCTGCCAGTGAAGAGACACTTCACACATGCCATAACTTGTATAAATAAAGGAGGCTAGCACCTCATTTGAACACAACTCACTTGCTCAGTTTGAGAGACAGGTTCTGATCTATTACCGACAAAGGAGAGAGGGAGAAGAGTGGTGCATCTTTTGGAGAGGACTTTCTGTATTGGTTTGAGTTATCTCTTGACATTGTATTGGCAATTTATGATAAGGAAGTTTTTGCTGGGTTTTCTTCCCCTAGAGGGTTTCCCAGGATAAATTTTGTGTCTCTTTTGAATGTGTATTTCTCAGTGATCTTGTTCTTATGTTGCTCTTATCTATTGAAATGTAAAGAACTATAATAATGGAAAAAACATTAACACCAGTGGATGCATGGCACTAGTTGTGAAGCCCAAAGACTCGACACTCTGAAATAATGGTTCATAATAGAACGAAAGGAAGAACTTTCAAATGTTTCGTAACGCCGAGGTGACGAGATATAATGACATCACCAAAGGTGACATGGACATGTTCGAAGATTAACAGTTCAGGATAAGTGGGGTGTGCTGATGCAGAAACTCCCGAAGCCCAAAGTCCTGAATCTTCGAATATCTGAAGTCCCAGAGCGCAGATGCCTGAAGTTCCACAGTGGGTGTCAACTGTTAGATGATGGGTTGTCATGGACTGTTGGTCCACCCTACTGCACGAGTTCATTAATGTGGAACTTCGAGAGATTGTTGAGATATGCTTTGAAAACTTTCGAAGCCAGAGGATGGAGGTCCCGAGTAAGCACCTATCGATCTAATGCTTGGCCACAACTCATGGTTGCATGGGTTGGGGGCCAAGAGAAAGGGGCTAGTGCCTGAAAATTATTGTAGAACAGAGCAGAGCTCAAAAAGAAAAGATCCACGGGGATTCTTGATTGATCAAGCACTGCAGAATGAAATTTGAAAGTTTTCTTGAATCAGATTGGTTTATGATTACTTTGGAATTTGTTAAGGACTAATGCCCTAAATTGTTTTGGTTGACTGCACATTGTGTTTGCAGAGTTGATGATTGTCAGAACAAAACCGAATTGCCGCAGATTGCAGAGAAATGGAGGAGGCACAAAATGCCTCCAGTTTTGAGAATGAAACTAAATGAATGGATGTCCACATGGGAGTCGAAGGATCGAACTCCAATGGGCATGGAGAAGAGATAGATAAGGAAAAAAGAATGATGAAAATAATTGAAAGATTGCAGAAAGATGTCCAACATCACCAAGTAGATAACAAAAAGCTCATGAAATCCAAGGATCAACAGGGAGAATTCAACCTAAAGTTGATACAGAGCCGGGAAAGAATAGAAAATAAATTGTAAGGTAGCTATAGAGGTAGTGGGGGGGCCTAGAGGGCCCATAGTGATAATAATGGAGGTCATTCAATGTAAGGTGGACTAGGTCCACTATATTATTAAATAAGGCCCACTATGGTAGTTAAATTAATAAATGAGTAATTAGATATAATAAATGTAACATGACTTCTTAGAAGGTTCTACTTTTAGAAGATTCCTCCTCTAGAATGTTCTTAGGTGATGGTAGCACTATATAAAGGGTTCAAGAAATGTAATGGGACATGAAGAGAAATATTGTATTTGGAGCTAAAGCTCATTAGGAGGATGCCCCCTCGAAGAGGCAAATGAACAAGAGAGGATCCCTTCCATAATAGGATCCATTGTATGGTGTTTCCCTACCTCAAGGGTTTGATAAAAATAAAGAAGATTTTGCATATTGTTCTTGTATATCTGTTGTGGTGATTTTGTATTCAGTCTTTGGTTCTTAACAAGTGGTATTAGAGCACTTTCCTTGGTAGACATTGTGGACAAATATTTTTTATTTTTGCAAATTTTTTTTCGGAGAAGAAAAAAAAGAGGTCCGCGACATTCCAGAAATTTTTGGTACAATTCTATGAAAAATTTATAGAAACAGGTTGTAGATATGAATTCCCCTCATAAAAACACCCAAGTGGAAAAAAAAAATCGTCTGAAATGGAGTCCAGGAAGTCAAGATATTGAAGTTTTAAAATCTGCAATTTTCAGGGTTTTTTCCGTGGACGGCGGCGTGATTTTATTTTATTTATGTAGAATATGGACGCCGAATTTTCCCAAAACAATTACATATCTGAGTTCCTCTCACAATTTTACCCAATTTCAAAAAACAAATTAGCCGAAACGGAGTATGGGAAGTGAAGTTATGAGCATTTTAAATTCAACAGTTTTTTAGGGTTTTTCCAGAAAAAACCGCGATTTTCTGCCGTAAGTTATTGTTCTATTTTTGTGTTTTTTCATGATGCATGCGGGACTGAAGAGTTCATAGGGTGTTCATATGGTTATTTCCTCTCAAACCCTCAAAGAAATTCTTGAAGCATTCAAATCCCAATTGTATGACACATTGGATGCTAGATTGCATGACCTTGCAGATGGTCTCAATGATAGTTTTCGTAGTATTCAAGATTCATTGAATAACATGCATGAGAGATTTCTTATGGTGGACATTAGGGATGAATATAATCAAAAAATATATGCTTGGTATGATTTTGAGGCCGATTGTGATGATTGGTATATGGATAATTGTCATTTCAGGGATGACAACCACTTTCATATTTTATTTGATGACTCTACTCCTCCTTCTATAGAGAACGTCAATGCCCCACATCAGGAGCTAGTTACCAGCATCCAACCTGCATATTCTACAATGGTATTTTTCCTTCCAGATTCATCTTTGATCATCTCCCACTATGTGGATGAATATTCTTATTTGGATCCACATGACAGGTGTCAGTATTGGGAGCATCATTTTCAGTTGGTTATTCAGTGCCGATATCTTGCATGTGGGGTTCACATGAGCAATTAGACATGGGACCCTTGTTTACAATGGTGTTTGGACTACTTCAGCATGGTGGCTACCATTTCTCAATGGGACCCTGGTTCTCTAGTCTAATTCAACACTATGGTCCACACTTATGCATGGGACCCTGGTATATGGTTGTACATCAAGCGTTAAGGACAACGATTTCATAAGGGGGATGGAATGTAAGGTAGCTAGAGAGGTAGTGGTGGGGCCCAGAGGGCCCATAGTGATAATAGTGGAGGCCATCCAATGCAAGGTGGACTAGGTCCACTATATTATTAAATAAGACCCACTATGGTAGTTAGATATAATAAATGGGTAGTTAGATTTAATAAATGTAAGAGGACTTCTTAGAAGGTTCTACTTCTAGAAGATTCCTCCTCTACAATGTTCTTAGGTGATGGTAGCACTATATAAATGGTTTCAAGAAATATAATGGGATATGAATATAAGTATTGTATTTGGAGTGGTAGCTCATTAGGAGGAAGCCCCCTCAAAGAGGCAAGTGAATAGGAGATGATCCCTTCCATAATAGGATCCATTGTATGGTGTTGCCCTATCTCAAGGGTTTGATAGTAATAAAACAGATTTTGCATATTGTTCTTCTATATTTCTCTATGGACCTATTGTGTATTCAGTATTTGTGGTGATTATACTTGTAGATCTATTCAGGTTCTTAACAAAAATTGGATAAGGAGAGTGACTCCAGTAAATCAAGAAGTCACGGGTTTCCTGATGAGAATAGGAAATCAAGGAGTGTTCGAAGACACCATCATCAATCCCAAGGGAACTCCAAGAGGAGGGCACACAATAGTTCAAGCACATATCCTACCAGAAAGCATAGGATATCTGGAGTGGATGAACTGAAGGGTGAAATGAACAAGATTAAACCTCCTACATATGATGGAGAACACAAGAAGGAGGAAGATGCCGAGACATGGCTTCTTGGCATGAGGAAATATTTCCAACTATAGAATTACTCCTCTCATGCAAAAGGGAGAATTGCAATATATCAACTAAAATGAAAGGCATCCATGTGGTGGGATCAGATTGTGCAGGTGCAACACATTAAAGAGAAAAATGTTACTTGAAAGGAATTCAAGAAGTATTTTGAAAAGAAATACTTGACTAAGAGATACTATGACAGAAAGATGAAAGAGTTCTTTGAACTCTATCTGAGTAGCATGACCATTGATGAATATGAACGAAGGTTTTTGGAATTGCTGAAATATGTCCCTTTCATCAAAGATGAGACTGTCAAAATTCAAAGGTATCTAAGTGGACTGCCATCTTCCATTGGTGACAAGATCCAATATGATGATCCTAAAACTATGGAAGAAACTATAAGAAGAGAAAAATGATTATATGAGAAACAAAGATAAAATCCCACTTTCTGGAAGGCTTGGGATGACAAGAAGAAGTTTAAGATAGAGCATAGACAGAAGGGAAACAAGCATCCCTTTTTAAGAAACAATCCTCAAGGACAACCAGGTTTTAGAGAGCCCAGGAAGACTAAAATAGGTGGGAAAATTCCAAGACAACCACCTATGGAATGTTGGTGTTGTAAAGGAAATCATAGGTACAGAGATTGCCCCCACAAAAATGACAAAATGAGAGCTGTCCACAATGTTTAGCAAGCAAAACAGTGGAAGACATGGGTAGTAGAATACCAAGGATCTATGAAGCCCTAGAAAACAAGCAAGAAAAATATCAGTCAGACATGATTGAAGTTGAATGTATGATCAATAACCATACCTTTACTATTTTAATTGATTCAGGGGCTAGTCATAGTTATATAGTTCCTAGAATGGTGGAAAATTTTCAATTACCAAGAAGCAAGCATGGAAAATCTTGGTTAGTATAGTTGACTACAGGAGCCAAGAGAAAGGTTGTTGAGTTGGTTAAGTCCTGTCCAGTGGGCATGAATGGAATGAGCACAAGGGCTGAATTGAACATCTTACCTTTAGGTTCCTATGGCTATCTAGTTGGGATGGATTGGTTGGACCAACATCATGCCATATTAGACTGTCGTAACAAGGAATTCACTTGCTTGGATGAGGAAGGAAACCCAAGGAAATTGCAAGGAATTCCAAGGGAAGTTACGGTTAGAGAAATCTCAACAATGCAGTTGAAGAAGTGTTACAGGAAGGGATGCCAAATATTTGCAGCTCATATGGAAGAAGCACCTACGGATAAGGTGTCAAATATTGAAGACCATGCAATATTAAAAGACTTTGAAGATGTATTCAAGGAGATACCAGGACTACCCCCGAAGAGAGATATTGATTTCTCTATAAACCTGATGCCTGGAGTCGCTTTAGTGTTAAAAAATCCTTACAAAATGAGTACACTAGAGATGAAAGAACTTCAATTGTAGCTTGAAGAACTTCTGAATAAGGGGTATATATGCCCAAGTGTGTCACCTTGGGGTGCCCCGATCCTGTACGTGAAGAATAAATATGGGACATTGAGATTGTGCATCGATTTCAGATAGTTGGACAAGGTAACTATTAAGAACAAGTATCCTTTGCCAATGATCAATTATCTCTTTGATTAGTTGAAGGACGGAAGATATTTTCAAAAATAGATCTCAGGTTAGGGTACCACCAAGTAAGGATAAAGGATGAAGGAATCAAAAATACCACCTTCAGAACAAGGTATGATCATTATGAATTCATAGTGGTGCCATTTGGGTTATCAAATGCAGCCGCTGTTTTCATGTGCCTAATGAATGGTGTATTCAGAGAATATCTAGACAAGTTTCTCATAGTCTTTTTGGATGACATCTTGGTATATTCCAAGTTGGAGGAAGAGCATGAACATCATCTAAGGATGGTGTTGCAAGTTCTAAGAGAGCACCAACTGTATGCCAAATTGAGCAAGTGGTCATTCTATCAAAAACAGATCCATTATGTGGGACATATCATTTCAAAAGATGGGATAGTCGTGGATCCCGAGAAGATAGAATCCATTAGGGAATGGTCAACACCGAAGAATGTGATAGAAGTCAAATCCTTTATGGGTCTAGATAGCTATTACAGAAGGTTCATTTCAGGGTTCTCAAGGATATCTCACCCCATCACTTCCTTGTAAAGGAAGGAGAAGAATTTCAATGGACAGGAAGGAGAAGAAATTTCAATGGACAAAAGAATGTGAGAGAAGCTTCCAACAATTGAAGCAACTGCTAACCAATGCTCCAATTTTTAGGATTGCAGATCCAAACAAATATTTTGTAGTGTGTACAGATGTATGCAAAGAAGGATTGGGAGGAGTCCTCAACCAGAATGGGTCTGTAATACGTTAAGAGTCCAAAAAATTGAAAGATCATGAAAATAACTATGCAACTCATGATTTGGAGTTAGTAGCCATAGTGCACACTATGAAGAAATGGAGACATTACCTCATGGGAAAGAGGTTTTAACTGAGGACTGACCATAACAATCTAAATTATTTGTTTGATCAACCAACCTTAAATGCTAGGCAAAGTATATGGTTGAAATTCCTTTGTGAGTATGACTTTGATATCAAGCATATTGAAGGAAAGAAGAACAAAGTGGTTGATGCACTTAGCAGAAGAGTGCATGAACTACATGCTACGACCATTAGCATGTATCAAACATATATTAAAGGAATAATTTCGGGAGCTGCAAATGCAGATTTGCAGTACATGGAATTGGTAGAAAAGCTACATCAAGGTAAGATGTTATAGAAAGTGGAAGATTATAAATTGGAGGCTGATGGGAAACTCCTGTACAAAAATAGAATTTATGTACCTAATTCCCAAGAATTGAGAATTATGATCTTGAAGGAAATGCATAATGCGCCTTATGCCGGGCACCCTGGATATAAAAAAACAGTGGCAGCAATCAAGAGCCATTACTTTTGGTCAGGTATGAAGAGGGAAATTGTAGAATACATTGCCATATGTATGGAGTGTCAGAAGGTCAAGGCTGAGCATAGGCACCCAACTTGGTTGATACAACCATTTCCCATTCCAAAGTGGAAGTGGGAAGTGGTGACAATGGATTTCATCACAGGATTACCCAGAACAAATAAGAAACATGATTCCATCATGGTGGTGGTGGATAAGCTTACAAAATCTGCCCATTTTATTCCATTAAATACCACCCACAAGGAAGCTAATGTTGCTGATATCTATATGAGGGAAGTAGAATGATTGCAAGGTATTCCCAAGACAATTGTGTCTGACAGAGACCCAAAATTTACCTCAAAGTTTCGGAAATGGTTATTCAAAGGGTTCAAAACGAATCATAACTTCAACACATCCTATCATCCTAAGTTTGATGGGAAAAAAAAAAGGGTGAACCAAGTGATATAGGACATGCTAAGGATGTATGTGATGGACAAACCATATAAATGGGAAGACTACCTACACTTGGTAGAATTTGACTACAACAATGGGTATCGAGCATCACTAAAGATGAGCCTGTTTGAGGCACTTTATGGTAGAAAGTGAAACACAACAATAAGCTGGGACAACCCAGCTGATAGGGCAATGGTTGGGCCAGAGTTTCTCAAGGGAATGGGAGAGAAAATGATGAAGATTAAGCAGAATTTGAAGGCTTCCCAAGACAGGCAGAAAATTTATGCTGATAAGAACAAGATCCATAGGGAGTTTAAAGTGGGTGATCATGTTTTCTTGAAAGTGAAAGCCAACAATAGTTCCCTGAAGCTAGGAAACTATTCCAAGTTGGTAGCTAGATATTATGGTCCATTTGAAATCCTATAAAGGATTGGACTAGTTTCATATATGCTTTCATTTCCTGCATCCATGACTGTACATAATGTGTTTCATGTTTCATTGCTTAAGAAATATATACCTGATGATAATCATGTTATTGATTGAAATGTGATTCAGGTGGAGCAAGAAGGCATCTTGCAAGTGCATCCAGTGCACATATTGTACCGAAAGAGAAAACAACTCCGGAATCGAGCCATAGGGATTGTAAAGGTCCAATGGATCTGGTACGGTCTCAAGGACGCGACATGGGAGCATGAGGATGCTATGCGGGCAGAATACCCGTATCTTTTTGAAGATTTTGGAAAATCTTGTTGATGCTGTGTAAATAAGTTGCACTGAGGACAATGCAAAAATAAGGGGAGGGGATGGTAATATCCCTAGGAAGAGCCCCAATTTTATTATGAATTGTAAACATGTTTTGTAGGCTTGTGAGCTGAAGAATTATAAGCTAGTAGGCTTATGTGTTAGTAGGCCGTAGAGCCTAGGTTTTAAATACTAGGAGATTGTTTTGTACATGTAAATATTCATATTATTAATATAAAAACATCGCTACTTGTAGACCGACCATGATAAAAGAGAATGGGGGACTAAGCTCCACTAGGATGGGTAATGGAGAGGGGGATGAGAGATTGGAAAGAGGGGCTAAGCCCAAGGTCTTAAGTCCAAGAGAATAATAATTTATTATTATTCCAAAAGCTGATTAGAAGGATATGTTTTTATCCTAAGTCCCATTGGGAAGAGGGAATGACTTCCAAATGGAAAGGAACGTGCTTCATGAGTGACATGTGTCAGATGAGGAACATGTAGACTTAAGGGGGAAATTCTTGCTGTTGGGGGGAGGAGGCACTCACTCATGCAAGGAGTAAGCAAGCAACCAACCAATTCCACCATTACTGAAATTGTAACCATTTTGGCATCTGTGTAATTTACTGAATCATCCCTTGCCTTACCCAAATTAGCTATTGTGGTTTGAAGAAGCGGGTTTCCAAGCCCATGGTTGAAGAAGCAGGTTGTCAGGTCTATGAGAAGCTCTCTCCAGGTGAGAGAGTGTGMTGAGGAAGTGATTTTTCTTGGAGGGAGTCCCRTAGCTACTACAGAGATATGAGAATTTTAGTCYGGCCTGTTGCTGAAGCCCAAGGTAAGGGAGGTGGAACAACTGATGGAATGTGTGACAGTGAAGGTATATACTCCTGGGGTGGGACATGCATGTGGGGAATGAGATTCTGTGAGCAGTGGGTGTAAGTGTCTCTTGGGAGAGAATCCTTCCTCTTAAACTGCGTGAATTTCCTATTGACCTTGCCTAGCTTAGGAATCCCTTGCTCGATGGAGTTTAGTCCCAGCTCGGGGGTGACCCACTGCTGAGAGTGATGAGAAGTGTGGTCTAAGGATGGGAGGTTCATGGAAGGTATGCACGCAGTTGGTGGTTTTTCTTCAGTTAAAAGATAAGTATCATTTCCGTGCTTAATTATGTATGTTATGCATGTTTTTGATTCTTGAAATGTTATCACGTGTTCCGTTGCATGTTGGAATTAATGTCAATTCCATTTGAGTCTGTATGGTAGTAGTGATTATGTGTTATTTGTTTTAAATTCATTATAAATGCATGTTATATATATATATATATATATGTGTGTGTGTGTGTGTGTGTATGTATGTATGTATGTATGTATGTATGTATGTATGTATGTATGTATGTATGTTCCTTAGTGGCGTTGCCCAGCTTGTTGGTGGATAGGGACACTACAAATTGGTATCCGAGCAAAAAAACAATGATAAGGTTGTTTAGGTAGCATTACTCGGTAGGGGTTGGTGGCCGGGGATGTTACAAATTGGTATTAGAGAAGAAAAACAATGATAAGGTTGTTTGGGTAGCGTTACTTGACAGGGGTTGGTGGTCGAGGATGTTACATGACCTGTACCCTTTGTTATCACTCTGTAAATTTTGTCCGGATGAAAGACAAACGACAGAGGTAACTGTTTCCACTAGCTTTAGATCTGGGCACTAGCCTGCTCAACTTAGAGAGGGCTCTCTCATGTCACTTGATATTTCTTTGGAAATCATTGGCTAGATTTGGTTTGTCTTGGGGTGAGGGTATTATAAAGTTGCTAAAGAAATGGGGTGACATTTGGGCTACGGAGTCAGAAATGAATAAAGAAGTGGCAGGTCATTAGAACTATCTAAAGGAGAAAGGCTAAGTGAGGCAATGAGTTTGAGTTTTCAAATTGAAATTTGCATGGCAAAAGAAGAAAAGGAAAACACGTAACTGTTTCAGAGCATATTAAAATGAATTTTGAAATAGTTGAGAAGAGAATCACATGAATTTAAATTGCTATGTCTAGAGCATCATCAGATGAATTCCAAACTTTTAACTCTCCAATTTAAAAGAGTAAATTGCAAATGGAATTTTAAAGACACAGGAAACACACACTATGAAAGAAGACATAACTCATATCACAACTGATTAGAATCTTTTCATAAACAATTCAAAAATTTCTTCTGCATCATATATTCAGTTTAGCTCCATGATTTTACAAAGTTGACCTGCAACGAGGGCATGTCCCCTTTCCTCCTTCTTCTCTTTATCCTAGGGATAATATATATAGAAAATTTACATCTAGGATTCCAAACGACTCAAATTCCCCACATTATAAAGATAGAGATCGGTTACACAAAAGAGTAACGCATCACAACTATTCTTCTACTTTACAGGGAGCGTTATAAATGCCATATGTTCATAATTTTCTGAAACGTACTCATTTCAACCTAAGAACTTATTCCATCTTGGAGATTTCTTCTTTCAGAGTGTTCAACCAGACTGGTTGATTTTCCCAACGCTTTCTATTATAATATAATGGATGTGCTCATTTTACCATTGATAATATCTCTATTTTCACCCAACCATAGGCCGAAGCCACCCTTTGAGCACCTTAACCTTGACAGAGAATCACTCTAGAAGAAAACCCTAGGCTAGATAGAAAAACAAAGGGTAGCACACCTTTCCCCAAGGATAGCGCACCAACAAGAGCTGATCAGATAGTCCAAACCCTAGCCAAGAGATAGTCCAAGAAAAAACGTAACTGCTATCTGCAGTAGCTGCACCGACAACTCTCCTCCAAACCCACACACAAAACTAGGCACTGCAGTGTGCACAATTTGCTGCTCTACAATTCTGAGACTGCCAACCAGAATGAGAACTGGCCTCCTATATTTATACTAAATCTAGCTATCTTCCTGGGCCAAATTCTCATTTTGGGTATCTGTCTGTTCAATATATATTAATTCTTCTGGCTGACTTCTTCTCTTGGAGGCTAATAACCTAACATAAATTATCCTCTTGAGCCGACATGTCTTCTAGGGTTATTATCCAACTCATTAGGGTTTCTTCTTGCTTTCCAGAGTATTCTATTCTCTCCGTGTTTACACGTGGAGGTAAATACCTCCTGCAACTACCATAATATCAACACTCCCTCATAGCTAGGGAGGTATTACAGGTAATGGTCTTGAGCATAAAAACATACCATTCACCTGGTAGCATCAACATAATTTTATAGACTATCTCATGACTAAATGATGAGCACCATCATCACCATCGGTGTCATCAGCTGCATCATCTCTCGAAACCATACTCCATCTGAGTAATCAGACATGATGCTGGAAAAGTCACTCACACCACAGAGTGATACAAGAGCCATTCTTCTAATTTGGACATATGTCTTAGAAGAGTAAATGTTCTGAACCATTTTCCATCTGGGAAATATCCGTCCTTTAATTATCCATCTAACTGATAATCATTTCCAATACTGTTGATAGTCTTTAAGGTAATCAGAACAAAATAAAACACAACTATGTCTATCCATAGTAGTACATAACTACAATCTAGTGGTACACTACCACACCAAGTAACACACAAGTACTTGATCAGTAATGTATATTCACAAACAATGGAACACATCCACCACAGTAGTACACATCTACTGCCATACAGTTTTCATAACAATCATCTGATATCAACCTGCATAGAAACAATGTTATGATATAAACTGAATCGTCTGGGCCAATCTTTCACTCAGTGACATCTGTGAGGTCTGAAAGAATATCTTCCCTCAAAAGGTAAAAAGTTAATAATGAGACGTCTGGACTATTCTTCTCAAGCAAGGAAGATTATCTGTCCTGATTTATGAGCCTGGACCATTCCCCACCTTGGGCCATTCATCCGACACTAAACAAAGTGTAACCTGGAGAGAATGAATCTTCCTTAAGGAATTCCTGTCCCTGATTGCTGAGCCTAGACCATTCCTACGACACTAAACAAAGTACAACCTGGAGAGAATGAATACACCCTAAGGAATGACTGTCCAGACCTTGTTAACCACAAGAGGAAAAGACTGTCCTGTATCAACCTCCAAAACAGACCATTCTTCACGTTAACCACAATAAGAAATCTGTTGATACTGAGAGGGGGGTGAATCAATATCAAGTACAATTTAAAACCTTTTTCAACTTATACTTAAACCATTCAACTATATCCAATGAGAAATGAACAATAGTATAAGAGTTACACCAATACACCACAATACACCATGCACAATATATGAGAAATAATCAATAGTTATTTTTCAAGCGAAGTAATGACTTCCAAAGGTAGCTACAACTTCCAAATTTAAATGGAGGGATAAACCTCCAAGAGGAAGATACAATCCTCCAATATCAAGAGATATTTTAACTCTCCATCCTTTCCCCTTCCTTCCACCCAAGAATATGAAAGATAATAAAACTTTACATTAAATCATCACCATCAACCAATCATCACATAGAACCTGATAATGCTTCCTGAGACTTCTTCAATTTCTGCAATTCTTCAATTATTGGAGTACTCTGATCCTGTAGATAATATTACTCAATGTAT
>ML826326.1:36271-63682 GCA_009831015.1 Picea engelmannii | reverse complement strand
GGGTTAAGTAACCTAAAAATGGGTTAAGTGACCTAGAAGATGAAAGTATAAATAAGAAGCTAGGATCTCTTGTAAAATGTACATTTAGTAAGAATCCTTTTTGTGGATCAATGGAGAGATTCTTGTGAATATCTTTTGGAGTTATTGATGAAGAGCTTCTTGTGAGAGCATCTTATTGATGTGGATCTCTTGAGAATTATTGAAGATCTATTCTGAGGAAGCGAGCGAGAGGAGGATCTCATGGACGCATCAAAGTTTCGGCAATGTCAGAGATCTTGACGACAAAAGTCTCAGATTCACAGAAAACCCTATTTTTTGATGTCCATGCGGGTTGTCTGTGTATAGGGTGTGTGTACACGTGGGCTGGCTGTGTATAGGGAGAGTATACATGCGGGATGACTGTGTACAGGGAGTGTGGAGTGGATAAAATCACAGAGATTTGTGTTTGATATGGTGCCAAGCTCTTGGATGATGAGGTACGTTCCAGATCTGCATTCTATGGCCTCAAATCTATCACCGAGACACTGGTATGGTTACATTATTGTCTTGATGGATTCTATTGTTTGATGTGTTGTGAATGCTTAGGGCATTCTTAGTATGGCTTCTATGATATAGTTCACTATGGTTGATTTGTTTGATGGAGTGAGCAACACTCTTGTGATTCAGTAGTGACATGATTGCTATGGTATACTAGTTGTTTATACATGGTTGAGATAACATTCATATTGATTTTTTGTGGAGCATGAGCAAGTTATTGGAGACCTTGGATGTGTTGTGACTGGCTGTGGGTCAGTTTGGATAGTGGAAGATAGAAGAAAAAGTGATTGTAGGTTGCATAGGATCTGAGCATGTGAAGAAAAGCAAAACCCTAGTTGCCTAGAAGCATATGCTTGCTGCAGTATACACTAGCCGCATTCACACGCGGTCTGTAGTGAGCCAGAGCGCGTGCACACACATGCTTCACTACTAACAGGTCGTGTATGTATTGACAAATTGATATCTGTTGAGGATTGTTGCCTCATCTTAGTTGGTGCTGAGAATGTAAGTTGAGTCTTGCATATAGAGCTGGTGCTCTTGTAGAGTTGTACTCTATTCAGTTGTTGCTGATAAACCCCAAGGATTGAAGTCTGTAATAAAAGAAAATTGTACATACATCTTGTGTTCTTTGTGTTCATTGTGGTGATGACTTGTTGATGATATATTGCTGATATATGTTGTTGATATGTGCTCACATATAACTGGTTATAAATGACAGCAATGGGTAATGAATAAATGTTGAATGCTAATAGATGAGTTTTTGTGCAAGAGGGAAGTTTTGGGAAAAATATCCCCACACTCATTCACCCCCCCTATAAGTGTGGTAGGTGTGTCCAACAAGATATTTTAGAATTACAATGCTTCAACTGTCGAAAGTATGGTCACTACAAGAATCATTGTCCCGAGCTAAAGAAAAGGAAGGAGAAATGCGAAGCATTAGTTGCTAAAGAAAAAGAACCTACAAATAAGACTAAGAAGGATGAAAGAGAATTCTTCATCTAAAGGTAATAATACTCTTCTTAGTTATTTTACATATCTTGTTTGCATATCTTGTATATCT
Organism: Picea engelmannii; assembly: GCA_009831015.1. NCBI lineage: Eukaryota > Viridiplantae > Streptophyta > Pinopsida > Pinales > Pinaceae > Picea > Picea engelmannii. The sequence goes on along the minus strand of ML826326.1, from coordinate 62,085 downwards.
ATCTCTTAGAAGATAATATGTTCCAAGAAGAACTATACTTATGGAAGAACAACAAGATAATGATTGCTATCATTATACAAGTCAGATAATACACATGAAAGGATGAAATACATTAAACAAATCATGTGGAAGCTATTGCAAGATAAGCCAAAATCAGAATCAATCCTAAAGAAACTTAGAAGAAGCAAAGACAAAAAGAAGTCAACAATCAAGAGAAAATTGGAGAAAGACTTATAACACTTTGCAGAAGGGAATAAGGATGCATATAGAAGCGTGGACTCCCCTAGGTGGAGGGAGCCGATTATATATCACCAAAAGGAAGAGAATGAATTTATACATGAAGAAAGGATTAGGAGGGATCTAATCCTATGATCCATTGAAGATGATGAAGTATATATCCATGGTAGCATCCATGAAAAACATTACGTGTTCAGTTCGACCTTAGAAGAAGTCTTCTTCGAAGAGAAGCCTTAAAGTATCCCTGGTTGTCCATCCACATCCGTGATCCTATGATGAAAGAAAGAAGTGAAATATTTAGGGCATATAATCTATAAGAAACTCCATGGACCCAAGAGTCAAAGAAAAACATGAAGAAGAACATGAAGATTCCAGGAAAGAAAGAGAATCCAGAACAACCAGTCATTGTTTTGAGAATTACAACATTACCAGCCTGATATGAACTCACTAAAAGCAATCAAGCAAAGGAATTAAAAGTTATGATGAAGAACATTGTATATCACTGCAAGCATTGCAAGATCCAGAACTAGAGGTTCCCCCATATGGAGGGATAAGACTATGATGATTACTTGTTCCAGTAAACCAAACACACCTCTACATGAGTCATTATATCATCCACAATATCCATGGGTTGGAGTTCTACATCAGATGAATGCAAAGACTGTTCTCTAGAGAAATTGAACAAAGAGCGTATGGAGAGAAACCTCAAGGCTTTGAGGTATACCAGAAAGAGACCCTTGTATGCAGACGGAAGAAGACAACTTGGTGGAGATCCTCCAATGCACAACAAAAGCATGGTGAAGACTTTCTATAATATAGATATTGTATCGGAATTATTACTCAGAAGATCAGAATGATGGATTGCCAATCCATGACAAAGATCTCATGATAACAAAAGAATTGCCACATGGACATGTTCCAGTTTTCGAAAAATGATATACTTTATTGATCAGAGCTACATGAACCCTTCAGAGAAAACCAGTGTTCTAGATTGAAGTACATTTGAAATCAAGCATTACATTATCCGTGATGAAGTACAGAAAGGAGAAAGTGGTTCTCCAATACATATCTCCACAGATGAGCAGATAAGAAAACATTTTTGGTAAAGCTTCTATCCAAGATGAAAGAGTTTGTGTACTCAAGCTGGAGCTCGTGGAGATGACTTACTTATTGAAAAAGGAAGAGACGACTCCCAGGTTGGGAGGGAGCATTGATGTATTATTGATTGATGGAAAATCATTTTTCAGTTTGAAAAATGGTCTAGGATGAGCAGATTCTTTCCAGTTCGGAAAGAGGATTGAGATTTCTGACGGACATACATTTTTCAGTTCAAAAAATGGTCCAGATTGCTGATGTACCATAGCCAACGATTGTGGTCAACATGGGAAGTGGTCTAGGGAAGTATCTCTTCTTGGGGTTTACTCAAGAAGACTGGACCGCCTCGTCGGACAATGATTTCCCATTGTGGTTAACATGGGGAATGGTCCGTTTTGGAGGTTGGTACATGACAGTCATTTCCTTTGGAAATGGTCTAGACAATCATTCCTTAGGGCAAATTCATTCTCTCCAGGTTTCACTTTTTTTAGTGCTGGAAGAATGGCCCAGGGTGGGGAATGGTCCAGGTTCAACAAACAGGGACAAACATTCCTTAGGGAAAACTCATTATCTCTAGGTTACACTTTGTTTATTGTCGGAGGAATGGCCCATGGTGGGGAATGGTCAAGGTTCAACAATCAGGGACAAACATTCCTTAGGGAAGAATCATTCTCTCCAGGTTACACTTTGTTTAGTGTCGAAGGAATGGCCTAGGGTGGGGAATGGTCCAGGCTCAGAAATCAGGACAATTATTCTTCCTTTCTTGAGAAGAATAGTCCAGATAGCTCATCATTGATGTCTTACCTTTTTGAGGGAAGATGCTCTTCCAAGATCTAACAGATGTGAGTGGAAGAATGGCCCAAATGATTTATTTTATATCATAACATTTTTTCTGTGCAGGTTGATATCAGATGATTGTTATGAAGACCGTATGTTTCTAGATAGTATATGTATACTACTGTGGTGGATTTTTTTTACTGTTTGATCAAGTACCTGTTCGCTACTTGGTGTGGTAGTGTACCACTGGATTGTAGTTGTGTACTACTATGGATAGACACAGTTGTGTTCTATTGAATGATATTGTTCCAATTGACTTGAAGACTATCAACAGTGTTGAAAATGATTATCATCTAGATGGATGATCAATGAACAAATATTTCCTAGACATAAAATGGTTCAGAACATTTATTATTCTAGATTAAAAGAATGGTTCTTGTGTCACTCTGTGGAGTGAGAATCATCTCTGATTACTCAAATAGAGTATGGTTTCGAGAGATGATGCAACTCGTGACACTGATGGTGATGATGGTGCTCATGATCTAGTCATGAGATAGTCTATACAACTATGTTGATGCTACCGAGTGAATGATATGTTTTATGCTCAAGACCATTACCTGTAATACCTCCCTAGCTAGGAGGGAGTGTTAATATTATGGTAGATGCGAGAGGTATTTACCTCCACGTGTAAACCTAACGAGAATAGAATATTCCATGAAGCAAGAAGAAAACCTAATGATTTGGCTAATAACCCTAGAAGACATGTCGACTCAAGATGATAATTTGTATTAGGTTATTAGCCTTCAAGAGAAGAAGTCGACCAGAAGAAATAATATTTACTGAACAAACAGATACTGAGAATGAGAAGTCAACCTAGGCAGTTAGCCAAAATTACTATAAATATAGGAGGCTAGTTTTCATTCTGGCAGGAAGTCTTAGAATTGCAGAGCAACACTTGTGCGCATTGCAGTGCCCAATTTTGTGTGTAGGTTTGGAGGAGAGTTGCCATTGCAGCTGCTGCAACTAGCAGATCACGTTTGGCTTGGACTATCTCTTGGTTAGGGTTTGGACTATATAATCAGCTCTTGTTGGTATGCTATCCTTGGGGAAAGACACACTACCCCTTATTTGGCTATCTATCCTAGGGTTTGCTTCTAGAGTGATTCTTTGTCAAGGTTAAGATGCTCAGAGGGTGGCTTCAGCCTATGGTTGGGTGAGAATAGCAATATTGTCAATGATAAAATGATCACATCCATTATATTCTAACACTATCCTCCCCGTGAGGTAGAAAAGAACTATAGACCCGATACCTTCTTCATTGCACTGCTTTCAAAAGATGTGCGTGTACTCCATTATGTCTTGGAGACTGAGCGTTAATTTTAAAACCAAACTTTGCACACTACTCTCAACAGGATGTTGAACAAAAATACCGAATACTACTGGAAATTAAAAAAAGAATGCTTGACCAACAATCTTATTCGCACACTCCTACCTACCCTAACTGCTGAAACAAATTGAAAAATCAAGTGAAATCATAATACCAATGCAACCACGACAACATTTTATCCACTATTTGTTTTCTTTGAACTTGCTTGTACCAAATATTTTTTGATAATTCATTCAAAATTCCATTCATAAATTCAAATCTCAAAAAATCAAGAACATTTGGACTGCTTACTTCCTCCAATAAGAATACAAATGGATCTTCTAAAATATGCACAAAACAACTATCCTGTTTCACCCTCCCATCGCACTCTTGTTTTCATGCGATTTAACCTGTTGATTGCCATCGAGAAGGTGAAAGTTTTGCTGAGAAGTCTGGAAATAATAGTTTCTTGAAACATAAGACAACCATGGCAGAAGAACATTGTCTAGCGTAAAGCGACCCATATTTAATAAAGACACCAATTCTCCACTCCCTTCATCCTTAAGATTGCAACCCACTATCCTTTGTAGACCTTGATTGTAAAAAAATTCCATATAACATGCCATGGAATCATGAAACACATCAAATAATGTTTCCCTTTTAGGAGCTAAGACAGAAAAACATGCTTCTTTCACAAATGTTTTCTGCTCTTGCTTCATTTCTTCAATCTTGGGAATATTTTCGGATGGAATGACAATGACATATGTGCCTACTCTTCCATACATATCAACAAAAACATTCATACATTCTCTAACATCTTCAAATATGACATCCATATCATGTGCAACATCCTTTTCATTATCCTTCTGTATTCTTGATTGAGAAATGGAAGGAGTCATTATGTTACTTTCCTGAAGCTCTATGTCCTTTGTTTTATTACTGCTTGGAGTCTCCATAGATGCATTTTTAGAATCCTCACCCATGTCTCGGCCACTTAGAAATTGGACCACCACGTCATTTTCAGGGGAAGAAATACAACTTTGAAACACTTTGTCTTGCTGAAAATATTGTTGAATATCTATGTTAGTTTCAGGAGAAGGAAAATAACCTTTAACAACCATTTCTTGATCAAATTCTCTTCTCTTTCAATTTGGTGGTTAAGCACAGATTGCAACTTTGAATTGGAATATCCTTTCAAGTAATCAACTACATGATCATTTAGTGCATATGAGTGTTTTTGGTCTTCCTTACTGATAACAATTTCCTCATGTAAAACAATGCCACTATGAATGTAGTCAGACCTCCCCTGTTTCTTCTGTTATATCATGATTTTCTTTCAACCATTCAAAGGAAGAAAAATAGAAAGGAAGATAGTTTTCATTTGTAAGTCCACTGCTTTCTTCATATTCAACATCATGCTTGGAGGCTTTCTGATTTGAAACATTATGAACATTTTTCTTTAGAAATTTGAAAGAAGCAGAACATAATGACAAGATTATTTCACCTTATTCAAAACTTCCTTCATTTTCTTCACTGTTTTCAATTCTTTTGGATTTGTGAACACACCCATTTTCAGATTTATCTTCGACCAATGGCTACAATATCTTGCCGATTTGTTTCAGTGAATTAGTGTGGTTTGGCATCAACACCCATTCCTTTGCTTCAATGACGATCTTAGGATTTTCTTTCAAAAATTTGAATGAAGAAAAGAATAAAGGTAAAGAATTCCCTTCAGCTGATTCAATATTTTCTTCTTTGTAACTGTGATATGTACGCTGATTTCTCTCACTATACTGCTGAAAATGACTATTTTATGATAGAGAACACGCAGTTTGTTTTTATAGGAATTTAACCTCATAATCATCATCATATTCATCATATATAGGCAAACCGACAATATATGCGATGTCGTCCAACAAAAACAAACTTGGAACATCAATTTTCTCTTTAACACACTGATTTTCAAATTCATCTTCTTTACTGTCTACAAACGAATACATAAAACAATCATCCCCCTGCTTATCATGGGATGGATCAGAAGCTAAATCAATGCCTCTTCTTTCAACAAGTGGAATACGATTTTTTGTAAAATCATGAGCATTGGAAACTTCAAGAGGACCTATGATATTGTCAATTCTGTGCTCAAGATTCCAATAAACTATTTTCTGTTCATATTCACTTCCACTTTCTTGAGCATTCAACCCCTCATTTTGGTTCTGTTACATGCTTGGATGTTGTGTTGAATGTCCTGAGCATCGTTAAATATTTTTTGTAACTCATGTCTTCTTTCCATCAGGAGGAAAGAAAAATTTGGGTGAAGAGTAGTTTCATAATGGAGCATGGCAACAACTTCAGTGGGTTGAATTTCTTTGGAAATTTTTTAGTAAATACTGGAAACCTCCTGCTGAATGTAAAAATAGTTTCATTGCTATGAATTTTTAAAGCATAGAACTCTGTAAGATGTTGATCCAAAGATTTGTTCCTGCCCCAAAACTTTAAAAAGACATTCTTCAATTCCTCCCATGAGCTAATTGTCTCTGGATGCAAATGTTTAAACCAGTCTTTGGTATCACCCTTTAAGGATTGAGAGAAGGCTCTCATACAAACATCCTCATGAACAATATCAAACAAATCTATAAAATTCTCAAACCCTTGGATGTGTTTTTCAGCTGAGATGGCATCATGTTCCCCATCAAACATAGGTAAGCACTCATAATACTTTGGAGGGAAATTGTGGAGGAATTGGGGTAGCTTCAAGGTTATGTATCTACGCTGGATCTTGGAGGATGTTGGATCAGGTACAGGAGGTGAAATATCAGCCTTGGCTTCATGGGGTTTATCAACTTGGTCATGGTTATCACATGGATTAGATAGGATATTTTTATCAAAATCAATGACACAGTGAGGATATGCATGTGCAACTTTAAGAGGAGGATATACAATTGCAAGATTCTCATGATCATCATTAGAATGTAGCAGGTAAATAAACTTTTTTTGACATGTTCAAGGAAGGACCAGAGGTAACTTATAACAAACAATAAAATGCCTTGGAAAAAATCCAAGTTTAAGTACTTGTTTCCTTCCATAATATCTTTTCATACCTCTGTCAAGGGATCTCATATTCCAGTGGAGTCTCTGAATTACATTCAAAGCTTGAGTGGAGTCACCAATAATATTTTGGAAGCTGGATTATGCATTGAGAGTGGAGTCACCATTGAAGATTTGAATTTCTGGATTGTTCTACCAGTGGAATCACCTTTAAACTGATTTTTAATGTGTGGAGTCGCCAAAGAAGGAATACAACCAATATGTGCCTAAGTGTCTGCTTCTCTCAGACCTTAGAATTCAACCATGCCATTCTTTCCGAGGGAAGATTTTTCAATTTCTTCCCCAACAACGGCGCTAGAATGTTAGCACTCTGTAAATTTTTTCCGGCTGATAGAAAAACGATAGAGGTAACTGTTTCCACCATCTTTAGAGCTGGGCACTTGCTTTCTCAACTCAGAGAGGGATCTCACATGTCACTTGATATTTCTTTGGAAATCATTGGCTAGATTTGGTTTGTCTTGGGGTGAGGGTATTATAAAGTTGCTGAAGAAATGGGGTGACATTTGGGCTATGGAGTCAGAAATGAATAAAGTAGTGGCATGTCATTAGAACTGTCTAGAGGAGAAAGGCTAAGTGAGACAATGATTCTGAGTTTTCAAATTGAAATTTGCATGGAAAAAGAAGAAAAGGAAAACATGTAACTATTTTAGAGCATATTAAAATGAATTCTGAAATAGTTGAGAACATAATCACATGAATTTAAATTGCTAAGTCTAGAGCATCATCAGGTGAATTCCATACTTTTAACTCTCCAATTTAAAAGAGGAAATTGCAAATGGAAGTTTAAAGACACAGGAAACACACACTATGAAAGAAGACAGAACTCATATCACAACTGATTAGAATCTTTTCATAAACAGTTCGAAAATTGATTTTGCATCATATATTCAATTTAGCTCCATGAATTTACAAAGTCTACCTGCAACAAGGGCATGCCCCCTTTCCTCTTTCTTCTCTTTATCCCAGGGATAATATATATAGAAAATTTACATGCGGGATTCCAAACGACTCAACTTCCCCACATTCTAAAGATAGAGATCGGTTACACAAAAGAGTAATGCATCAAAACTATTCTCCTACTTTATAGGGAGAGTTATAAACATGTTTGACATATCTGAGGCTTTTTCATTGAATGCCATATGTCCAAAATTTTCTGAAACATACTCATTTCAACCTGAGAACTTATTCTAGCTTGGAGATTTCTCCTTTCAGAGTGTTCAACTAGACAGGTTGATTTTCCCCAACGCTTTCGACCACCTCAACTCTGACGTCTGTCTTCTGTCGCTTGCTCCACTTCCCCTTTTTTGCTTGTTTGTAGTGCTTCTCCACGTGTCCGTTGATGATTAAATCCCTCATGATAGGATTTAGTCTGACCTTTGACTCTGGTTCTGTCACAGGGTCAGTATGGAATTTGGTTGCTAGTATCCATGCGATCGACTTCTCTTTCTTACTCATTGATGGATTTTCCATGTTAGTTGAAAATAATGTTTCACTAGATGTTGTTTGATTGACCTAGTCCATGTCTTCCAGTTTTGCAGAAAACACGATTTTTTTGTTTCTTAACTTCACAGAAATTAGGAAGTTAATCCAATTTGAGATTACTCTACTTATGAATGAAGTGTTGATTTCCCGAAGCAGAATAATGACATCCATATTTTGAAGAGCGATAGTCATCGAGTTTTTAATCATAGACTGCTGACGACAATATTTGTCCGAATTACAACCCATCACACTCGGTTGTCAGCTTCAAAATTATTAGCCTCTGGATCGTCCTTCTAGCAGCACTTACTTAATGTTGCATGATTTAAAGTAATTAAGAAATGGTACCGATGTGACTGAATAAGTCATTAACTCTTCCCTTTTCATATGCGATCTATGGGAATGACACATATCGAATGATTTTTCTACACGTGACATCAGGGATTGGAGAAAGTGGTTTTAGGTACGCTGATTTTCACCCCGATGTGGCTATGAGGGCGCCATAGTTCCATAGGTGAAACCACAATAGTTTTCCCTGACCTGACTTCACATAATTAAACTTCGTGTTATTTCACCACCCGATAAGGGTCTCAACCATTGATTTGGGCCGCTTTGAAATCTATGGTCTGCTCGGTCTTTCCTTTCGTGCCTCCACTATATTTTTCCATATTCTACCATATGTGACCTGGTCCTCCAAATCACGCCATGTCTCTACACTACTTTAGTCCTTCGCTAAATCTGAAACTCGTATTTCATGTATAATTGTTATGGTGATAACACCCTTTACATTACAATTAGGGTTACAGGCAGGTCTGACTCTTGAACAATATAACAAGGGATCTTATACACCCACTAGTGTTCATCCACTAGGGGCACATCCATAGGTATGTCCACATATCCGGCTCACTTCATTACACATAAAAACCACTTCTTCACTAGTGATCAACCACTAGGATCACGTTCAGCTGTGCTTGTCCATAGGCACATCCACTCAACAAATATTCTTTCCCAGTGAATTACACAAGAGAGTCATCTGGATTTTCTCGTCAAATATTCTGCTCAGAGGAGGATAATACATCATCTTCATTTTTGTTCTCATGACGATGAACCCAACACTTCGGGATTTCACATGTTCACCTTGTGCTCATCCATAGGCACGTCCAAATCTACAGATCTCCTTTCTCACTGCATTACACAGGAGAATCATATGGAGTTCTTCTCAACTCCCTGTAAGGAGGAGGCCATATCTATGTTCCTGCTCTGTCTTAGATAGGAACCATACACCCTTCTCAAGGTCTTTCTCTTAGGTTTGTAAGCTGGAGAATATCTCACATAGTTGCAATGATCAATATCTCTCTAGTTTGTAAGCTGGATAATGTCTCACATAGCTGCAATCATCAACAAAATTGACTCCTTGCTAGATCATTTGCTAAAAAATAAGGATATTAGAGATCAATTGAAATCAATTGTCAATATAATGGAAGAAGTTATGGTGGTTATATAAATTTAAAAACTTTGTCTTTTTCCTATGCAAATTTGATTGAAACCTTGAACATTATTGGTACATATAAAGATCTAACATTTGAGTAGCTGAACACTAAGTTATTGTAGAAAGACCCATGGTATCAAAGCCACAAATATGAGGAGAAACCAAGGGAGCCGACGAAGGGGCCAAGAGACTATTGTGATTAGTGAAGTCACCAAGGGACTCCAATCACACACATTAGATATAGGAATTGCTAGTCACATGCCAAAACAAAAGAAAGAAGAGTCACTTTGTTTGGAAATTGATTAAAGCTAGGGATATGCATGGGAATATGAATCAACCTATGTGAAAACATGATATGATGAAGTATGTGAGAAGAATACCAACTGAATAATGACTTGCATAGATAAATATTATGGAACTCGTGTGAGAGTACACTTGATGTTGCTTGTGTGAATACCTGCCCATGTGAGGTGAGGAGGTTAGTGTGAATTGAAGCCAGAGTCCTTGATGAATTTAAGGCTATTGCTGTGTGAGTTGTTGATATTTTACACACACAAACACATGGACAATAATGCAGATGAATGAGAAAGAGTGGATTGATTCATTCATTAGATGATGCAATGTCTCATTACTTAGTAGGAGAGAGGAGTACATTATGTAACTCCCAAATACCTAACTATTAACTACTTCATTAATGACTACATTAAATGCCCTGTTATTACATTACTTTATTAGTGAGCATTTATTATTCATCTAAGTCCCAAGTTCTAAATGTGACCATTATCTCCAACACCCTCCAATAATGGTCATTTTACATGATTGTTCAAGATATAAAAGGATAAAGGATTTAGACAAGATAGATGTTTGTACTCCACAAGATACGATCTTCAAAGTAGAAACTGGAAGTAAACTATACATGACAAGGTTGATGAAGTACAATCTATGTTAACATCCCTCTGTTTGACCGTTGACTCACTAACATGATGTGAGCCAATGTTGGTTGAATAGTCAACCTTTTGACCATTGGCATAGAAATTGGCTTGTTCACTGAACTCACCTTCTCCACATCTTGTGTTAGGTAACATATCTATTATAACAACACAACAAAGAAACACTGCAAAGAATAACAATAGAACAACACGATAGATGAAACCACAACACCAAAATAATACCTTTATTAATAGGAAACAATGTTCACTTGCCTCTTTGAGGGGACAAACTCTATCAGAGTAACACTCTATTACACTAATTCTCAAGACAAAAATTCTCATTCCCTTGAATCCTATTTATACTAAATCTATCTACCATAAGATAAATCTAGAGGAAGATATTATAGAAGCATAAGCTTCTATTAGGTCTTCTTACAATTGACTTATTCTTCCTTATTACTAGGCCTTATTAATATTGGCATTTATTACATGGAAAATATATTATTCTACCTACATGAGGGGTTAAGAAGGTTAGGTCCCTAACATGGCCTCCTCCCCCCTGAAAATAATATTTTCCACAAGGCTTGAGATGAGGAAATTGCTGTAGAATGGTAGTTAGCTCCCAGGTGGCATTTGCTAGAGTTGTATCTTTCCATTGTACTAACACTTCCTTGATGGTGCGATGATGAAGACGATGCTCATGCAGGTCCAATATTTCTTGTGGATGAAACCATATGGAGCCTTCTTCATCCAACTTAGTGTTACACATCAAAATGTCACACTTGAGTTTCACACCCTAAGTGTCGCAAGTGTCACAAAGTGACGTATGCACCTTGTTAAGTGTCACATGCACTGTCGCAAGTGTCATATGCACCCTATCAAGTGTCAAATTCATTTTTATAGATGTTTCCACCCATTGAAACCATGAAAAACAATTTTCCATGACCCCTAAGTCATATGGGAGGAAGAAACCCATCATTTCAAGGTCAAAACACACGTTTTTCTTGGAAAAATAGACCATTTTTTGGGCATTTATGAAGGGTGGCACCCACCTAGCCATGATGGGGGAGGGCCACTTCATGAAACCGTACCCCCCTTTCCATGTTAGAGGAGAACAATTGTATAGGATTATTCCTTCTCTCTCACTCAGGGGGAGAGCCAATCTTGTTAGAGGGAAAAAGGGGATCCTGCACCTTATTTTATGGGCTAGCTCTCTTGGGATGAGGTTGGTTATGTTAGACCCCCATGCTATGGATTCACCTTAGGATCTGATCCAAGCCTTAAGGATCCATATCCTTTATTTTATCATGGTGGTTGTACCTCTCAATCCTATATGTTGAAGGTATTTCCAAGGTGAAGGAGAGGTAATCAGTGAGAGTATCATCATTTTGATCTTGGTATATTCGTGTAAGAGTTGGATGAGGAGAGATTGGAGAGGATATTTCTGCATCAATCGTGGTCTGTAAGTATCTTTTTTTGGCTTTCCAATCAATATATACTTGGCCTATTTCCTTCAAGCTTCTATATGCTCTTAGTTGCTTGTCTATTGTTTATCTAATATTCATAGATAGAATTGTCCTATATGATGTTGTAGAGTAGGATATATTTTTTATACTTTGTTGTCCATTGTAGATATTAATTTGCACTAGGGAGTTTGAAGATCAAGCTCAAGGATTGGAAGAAATGAGGACAAACGTCGAAACAGGTTCATCATATCCTTTGTCTTCTTCTCATTCTGATTGGTTAAGATAAGTTTAAAGGGATGCCAGTGTCCACTTGTATTGTTTTTGTCTTGGTATATGGGTCTATCAATCCAAGGGAATTTTCATCTGTCCGCAAAAGAAACATTCTGTAATAGAAATTGGTGACTCCATTGGGGAGTGACTTTGACTAGTCTTCCCTTGGATCGTCTAAAGCCTTTTCCTATCATTAGATATTTTTTGGTGCTTTATTATGATATATTTCCCCTTCCCTCTTCCTTATTGAAGAGTTTACAGATCCATTGACTGAGTCTCTACTGAGTCTGAGCCTTTGAAATCCATTTTTTGAACTTTTCTAGAATGTGGCACTTTGTTGTAGTTCACACCAAGGTGCCATTAGCATGATTAGCGCTCCCATGCAATGCATACAGGGGGTTCCATAAATGAATTGGTGCTCTTCCAGAGCCTCCTACAGGGTTCCATTCCCTTGACTGACACTCTGTCTCCTTGAGAACAAGCGCGCCAATATCCCTTTTCAGGATTTTTTGCCTCTTTCTTCCTACTTTTTCTTAGTCTTCTTTTGAGAGGTTTTTTTCCCAATGACTCCTGATTTTCTTTGAATTTTTTTGGCTTGAGAATTTGACATTTAACACTCATTCATCGTCCTTATTTGAGTTTTCAATATTCTTTCCTAGTTGTGTTCCCCTTAGGTTAACAAGATCCCTTGGTTCATCCTTCATTCTAGTTCTGTGATATTCGTCTCGCAAAGCCTTCAGATTGCTTGATTGTTTAGGAGTTTTCCTCAACTAGGGTTTGCAAAGGTTGCTTGGTATTGAGCCTTTTTGTCTTCATTGAAACATCTCATTTTTTTGGATGATTATGATTCTCTTGTTTGCCACAACCCATTCTTGAACACTATTTCTTGCTGCTTGTGTTTTGAGGATTTTCATGAGTACTTGTGTTGTTTCTCTTTTACATCTTTGAGTTCTTGATTGAACATGTTATCCCCTACTTGTTTTCTTTAATTTATCATCACTTTGAGTGCACTTTCTTTGATTGTTTTTTTCCTCATAGTTATTTGTATCAGACATAAATCTATTCCATGTTGATATTATGGTAGATGTGGGAGGTATTAACCTCCACGTGTAATATATGACAAGACTAGAATATTTGGGGAAGCAAGAGAAACCCTAAAACGTTGGATAATAACCCTAGGAGACAAGTCAACTCAAGAGAATATTTAATATTCAGTTATTATCCTCCAGAAAGAGAAGTTGGCCCAGTCAAGTGAGATAGAATAGTATAAATAGAGGGTGCTATAGATCATTTGTTATATACACTCTCACAATTGCATAAGACTAGTGGTGCACAAGTTTGGAGAGGAACTGCAACTATTGCAACTGGAATTTCGATTTTGTCTTGGAATTTCTCTTGGTTATGGTTTAGAATTTTTGCTTGGTCTTTCATTATTCTTGCTTGGTGCTCTAGCCTTGGAGAAAGGTGCGCTACCTTGATTGGCTATTGGATTTCTTCCAAAATTATTCTATCTGTCAAGGTTAATGTGCTTGGGGGTGGCCTTTGTTCCTATGGCTAGGTGACAATATTGCTATATTTTCTATAGTGAAACTAGCACACCTTTTTTTTGGACAGTCTAACAACTGGAAGATAGATTGGGAGGATTTTCTCACTTACAATTGTAGTTGTAGTCAAATTTTTGCTGCAACAATGAAACCATAACCCTCTTGTTAAGGAACCATAAGTGAAGAGATTGACCTAATTCTTGGATAGCCTAGTGCTCCCTAGCCTAGCACACCTCCCAATACTCCCAACAAGACAAGACATCAAGTTTGATTTTTTGGTCAAAGTTAAAGGTTGACCAAGTCAAATTCAAAGGTTAACCAAGTCAAATCAGTCATGAGCTACTCTATGAAGTCATAAAACAAGTCAGAAGGGGATTTTAACTTCAGATCACAGAAGACAAGGATTGGCCTCATCCTTTCCAAGAATAAAGTGTTGGATATCATGAAAGGCAAGATCATTGAACCACAGTTTGAAGTAGGAAAAGAGAAGGAACCTTAGAACGTTGTAGTTATGGAGAAGTTCAAGGAAAATGAAATCAACACTATGGGTATCATAGTGGAATCTGTAAAATACCACTTGATACCCTACATCTCTCATCTTGACTCATCTAAGAAGATGTACGATGCCCTAACTAACCTATTCTCAGTCAGAAACATTGGACAAGTAATGAGTCTGAAGAATGAGCTTTATGACATGAAAATGAATGATGATGACAACATAACATCATACTTTGTAATAATCTCTCAGTTAAGAGATAAACTACAAGCTATTGAAGAAATCATTTCAGAAAAGGAACTAGTAAATATAGTACTCAATGGCCTTCCCAAGACATGGGATGCATTTTCCGCAAGCATGAAAAAAAGAAAGAAGTATCCCATGTTTGAAGAACTTTGGAATTGCTGCGAACAAGAAGAATCAAGGATTAACACAAAATATAAATCCCAAAAGAAATATGATGATCAAGCCTTCACAAAAAAATTCAATAATTTTAGGAATAAGAGGAAGTTTGGTTCAAGGAAGAAACCAAATCGAGAAAAGGATATGTCAAAAATACAATGCTTCAAATGTCGAAAATATGGTCACTACAGGAACCATTGTCCTGAGTTAAAGAAAAGGAAGGAAACAATTGAAGCAACGGTTTCCGAAGAAAGGGAACCCTCAAAGAAAGCCAAGCAGGATAAAACAAAGTTCTTCTTCTAGTCAAGGTAACAATATTATTCTATAACATAGTTCTTGTACATACCATGTTTACATAATTCCTATACATATAATGCATATCTATTTATTAGAAGAAACGATGGTCAGTGAAACAATACTTTTGGAAGATTAATAAGATAAGGATTTCTATTACGATGACTACAAGAAGATGAAGTACGTTGCCAAATTCCTGAGGAATCTATTATATAAGTAACAACTGCCAGATAGGCTGAAATCAGAATCAAATTTGAAGAGACCCAGAAGGAGTCAAATAAAAAAGAAGTCAGTAATCAAGAGGAAATTAGAATAAGACTTGGGACACTTTGTATAAGGAAATAAGGATGCAGACAAAAGCATGGACTCTCTTAGATGGAGGGAGCTGATTACATAATTCCAAAAGAAGAGCATGTATTCATGCATGAAACCAATATTAGGAGGGAGATAATCCTAAATGATATGATCTATTGAAGAATTCATGAAGATTATAAAGTATCTATCCATGTTCCCCATTGAAAGTAGCAGCCATGATAAGAAGTATGTGTTCAGTTTGACTCTAGAAGAAGTTTTCTTAAAAAATAAGCCTTAAGTATCCTTGGTTGTCCATCTACATCCATGTTCCTATGATGAAAGGAAGAAGTTGGAATCTTCAGGAAGAAAGGGCATGGAATATATAGAAGACTCCATGGACCCAAAAGATAAGGAGGAACATGAGGAAGAACATGAGGAAGAACATGAATAATCCAAGAAATAAAGAAAAGGCAGAATAATAAGTTATTATACCGAGAACCATAAGACTACCGGCTTGGTTTCAACCCACTAGAAGCAATCAAGTAGAAGAAATGGAAGTTGTGATGGAGAACAATGTATGTAAGAAAATGTGAAAAATACCTATGAATGGAAAGCATTGCGAGATTTAGAACTAGAGGTTCTTCCAAAAGGAAGGAGAAGACTATGATGACAACTTGTTCCAGTAAACCAAATATACCTCTTGCAGTATCCATGGATTGAATTTTACATGTACAAGACTATTCTTCCCAATAAATAAAATTGAGAAAGAATATTATGTAGAGTAATATCAAGGTTTTGAGGTATACCAGAAAGAGACCCATATATGCAAATGGAAGAATACCTTGTATGGATTAAAGCAACTTGATGCAGAGTATCTTATATATGACATAAGCATGGCAAAAACTTCCTATGATAGAAGAAGTGCTATTTGGATATGTTTCAGTTTGAGATTTTCCATGATGTCATGGGCTAGCAGAAAACATAAGTCTATTGCACTCAACACTACAAAAGAAGAGTATATTGCAGCTTCTGATTCTTGTACACAAGAAATGTGGCTCTGTAAGTTGATTTCTAGACCATCTAATCAAGTGCTAAATCCGACCATGATATATTGTGATGATCAGAGCTATGTGAAGCTTTTAGAGAAACTGGTGTTCCATGACATGCCAAATTACATTGAGATCAATCATTATATTCTTTGTGATAAAGTCCAAAAGAGATAAGTAGTTCTCCGATATATCTCCACAGATGAGTAGATAAAAAATATTTTGGTAAGGCATCTGTCCAAGATAAAAATTTTGCGTACTTAAGAGACAAGATGGGGCTCGTGGAGATGACTTTATTATTGGAAAAGGAAGTGATTACTCCCAGGTTGGGAGGGAGCAATGATATGTTATTGATTTATGGACAATCATTTTCTAGTTTGGAAAATGGTCTAGGATGGGCAGTTCCTTTCTAGTTCGGAAAGTGGTTTGAGATTTCTGACGGATAGGCATTTTCCAGTTTGGAAAATGGTCCATATCGGACAATCATTTTTGTAATAAAAATGGTCCGATAGATTGTTGATGTACCATAGACATCGATTCCCCTTGTGGCCAGTGTGGGGGAATGGTCTAGGACAATCATTCTTCTTGGAAGTCACTCTGAGTAGTGGTCAAGTAGAATGGTTCACCTGGCCGGGCAGTCATTCTTTCAAATTTCATATTTGTGAGCAATTTCAAAGAATGGTCCATTTTGGAGGTTGGTGTAGGACAATCATTTCCATAGAAAATGGTCCAGACAATCATTCCCTAGGTTAGACTCATTCTCTCCAGGTTGCACTGTGATTAGTGCTGGAGGAATGACCCAGTTAGGTGAATGGTCCAGGTTCAACAATCAGGAATATGCATTCCCTAGGGAAGACTCATTCTCTCCAGGGTGCACTATGATTAGTGCCAAAGGAATGGCCCGGTTAGGTGAATGGTCTAGGATCATAAATAAGGGAAAATTATTCTTCTATGATGTGGAATAATAGTCCATATATCCCATGGATGATGTTTTACTTTCAGAGGGAAGATGCTCTTCCATATCTCATAGATGTGAGTGGAAGAATGACCTAGATGATTCAGTTTGTGTCATGATATTGTTATCCAGGTTGATATCATATGATATGATTGTTGTGGAGATTGTGTGTCTTTGGATAGTAGCTGTATGCCACTATGGTGGATTTATTCCACTAATTTTGACTATGTTTCACTGGTTAGTAGTCATTTTCTACTAGGTGTGGTTGTGTACCACTGGATAGTATTTGTGTACTACTATGGATATACACAATTGTGTTCTAGTGAATGGCATTGTTATGATTTCCATGGAGACTATCACTAGTGTTGGAGATGATTACCAGCTAGAAACATAGTCAATATGCTGATGGACAGACATTCTCCCTATAGAAAATGGTTCAGGACAATCATTCTTCTAGGACGTATGTCCAGATTAGAAGAATATTCCTTGTATCCCATAGCATGGATTCCAACATCAGTTGGAACAATTATTCTTCTGGGACATATGTACAAATTAGAAGAATGGTTCTTGTATCACTCTGTGAAGTGAGTGACTTATTCAACATCATGCTTGATTACCCATATGGAGAATGTATTCGAGAGATGATGCAGTTGATGCTATCAAATGATATTGATAGTGATGATGGTGCTCATGGTTTAATCATGAAATAGCCTGTATAGATATGATGATGCTACTAGTTGAATGGTCTATTTGTGCTCAATACCATTTCCTTTAATACCTCCCTAGATAGAAGGGAGTGTTGATATTATGGCATCCGTGGGAGGTATTAACCTCCATATGTAACCTTTGACAAGACTAGAATATCTTGGGAAGTAAGAGAAACCCTAAAACATTGGATAATAAACCTAGGAGACAAGTCGGCTCAAGAGAATATTTAATATTTAGTTATTAGCCTATAGAAAGAGAAGTCATACCAATCAAGTTAGATAGACTAGTATAAATAGAGGGCGCTAGACCTCATTTTTTATACACACTCTCACAACTACATAAGACCAGTGGTGCACAAGTTTGGAGAGGAACTGCAACTGCTGCAACTATCATTTCAGTTATGACTTGGACTTTCTCTTGGTTATGGTTTGGAATTTCTTCTTGGTCTTTGGTTATTATTTCTTGGTGCGCTAGCCTTGGAGAAAGGTGCATTGCCTTGGTTGGCTATTGGATTGCTTCTAGAACTATTCTATCTGTTAAGGTTAAGGTGCTCGGGGGTGGCCTTTGTGCCTATGGTTGGGTGAAAATATTTCTATATTGTCTATGGTGAAATGAGAACACCTATTTTTCTAACATTTCATTCTATTTGAAAGTTAAGAAGCATAAAATTTTGCATATCTCCTTGCATACATAATCAAATGAATATTTTTTTCATTCTTTAGGAAATTTTCTTTGGTATATGAGCTAGTTTTGCATGTGCATTTTGGTTTTCATAAACATTTCCTTGGTAGTTTGGCATCATCTTGATACTAGAAATTTAAAGTTGCATAGTTTTGAGTGCTTTCTTGTGTGAATAAGAATATAACTCTTCTCCTTCCCATACACATAATTCATCGAAATGAACAAACTGCATATCATTCTTTTGCCTTCTATTGGATTCGAGTCTCTTACACATAATTAGTTTCATCTCCGTGAACCTATTGAGTAAAATCCATTAAAATAACCACGCGAAAATAAAATCGACTAGAACATTTTTTGGTTTTATCACACCAACAATAGCACAAGATTAAGGTCTTTGTACTAGGAAAAGTGAGTAAATTGTCCAAGACTACTAAACATGTTGCAGAGCACTAAAGAGTGAGCAAATATAACTTTTGTATAAGCATAGCTGGGAACCTCCTCTCACACATGGGCTAAACAAAAGGTCACAAGTATGAGAGAAACAAAGATTACCCCTCCAAAGATTAACCAATCATAGCAGTCAGAGTGTATATTGGGATTTTGTCTTGAGAAATTTCATTTGGTCTCGGTGCTTTGTGAACTCCGAATCCATTCGGGGTCCTCATGAGTCTTACCGGTCCACTTGTCTTCATTTCTCTTGAAGAGATTTAAGATTTGATATCTTTCCCATATGTTTGGTCCCGACTGTCAACTGTACCCACTTAGAGGCTAACTGCAAGTTGGTAACCTTAGTGGACTTTCCTAGGTATCTACAGGGGTGATTGTGGGGGGATTCCCATAGTACTTAGTGAAGATGTTGTATCACACTCTCATTACCCTTGGAGGGTGATCCTGCGAAAGTGAGGGTATCTTTCTCCAAGAAGGGTTGTTACATGGAGGTTGGGGTAATTGATTCCCATTTTTTCGCTCGCGACTTGATATCCCATCTTTGGAATATCCTTGAGCCTACTGTTGCTTGGTTGATTGCTTTTAGTTTTCATAGGAGTGTGTTTCTTTGAATTTCGTAGTCGGCCTTAGGATCAAATATTTCACAATGTATAAGGTATGGAACCCGAAGTTCATGAATCTCAACAAAAGTTTTCTTACGAATTAATGATCAGAGATCAAACTTTTGAAACCGGGAGTGTAGCTCTTGGAAGTAGCCAACACATTGAAGAACCGACCACAAACTTCATAGAAATATTTTCATCTCTCATGAATCCTCTATTTACTGATCCATTTGTCCTACCACTCATTGATCCACCATACACGAGATATGTTTATTCTTATTCTTCTTATCGATTATCGCTCGATTCCACCACTACACAATCTTTTGGCACGAACCCATCATATTTGGGTTTTCTTGAAGGACTTGGGAACTCATCTTTTTCCACAACTCATGTAGTTGTTATTGTTGGTGCTTCTACTTTACCGAAAATATCGTTGACCCATGTAGCCCCAAATAAACCACATACGCATACATCTCCTTTCGCAAATGAGTCAGGTAACATTCCTGCTTCACTATTTCCCCACATGCACACACCGAGTTCTTTACTTGGTCATTCCATTGGATAGATGGCCGGAAGTGAAGTCGTTCACACAATCACAGTTACACAAGCTACTCATACTCGATCTCACATATCACAGATTAGTACACCCTACATTGGAGGTCAATCTTCAATTGGAGGCCAACCTTCAGTTGGGGGGAAACCTTTAGTTGTAGGGAAAATATTTACTGGGGGGAAACCTACATGGTTGTAATATCAAAAAGCATGGGGGAAAGATGATCCTGCAAGTCCTTCTATCCCTACTACCACTGTCTTGTATCTAGGACATTCATATCCAAGAGTTGTGAATCCTTTGTGGGGTGAACCCAATCTGGTGGGTGTTCCTTCGCAATAAATTTTTCCCTATCAATCCATAAACCCCACGATTCTAACACAATAATAATTCAACCACTATACATGGGGAGACCATCAAGTCAATCGTATCATGTAGGAGGTCCATCTGTTCAATCTCAATATGTGGGCGGACAATCAGGAAAACTGCCTTACATGGGTGGATAGCCTGGGAAACCACCATATATGGGAGGACCATTTAGTTTTGTCGTCTTTCCACAAAATGGTTATGGTCCTACTGGTGTTCCCATGCAATATGGTTATCACCAGTATCCACAAGATAACCGAAAACTTCCATTCTTGGATATGTTATATCTTCCAGATCTATCCCATTTAACAACCAATCCCATTTAGCATGCCCCGTTTTGGCTCGCCATCCCTACCAAATTACTGTCCGAAATCTCAAAATTCGACGGAAAATCTGGGGAAGATCCTAACAATAATGTTATGTCTTTACATTTATGGGGTTCTTCCAACTCATTGATGGACGATTCCATTCATCTTAGAATTTTTCAGAGAACACTTAAAGGTGCAACAATGGAATGGTATATTGAGCTTTCCCGTAACTCCTTTGTTGAATTTAATTCTCTTGAAATGGAATTTCTGATGCATTTTCAGTTTCCTATATGGTACGAGACCAATATAGATATTTTTAAATCACTCCAAAAATCCTCTTCCACCCACATATCTGATCATATTCATAAGTGGAGATGACGAAGACGATTGATTAAAGCTCCAACTCCAGACCAAATCCTCACGGATTGGTTTAAAAATTCACTCTTGCCTCCAATTGATCGTGATGTTGCTATGGGAAAAGTAGTTACTGAGGAGCAAGCTATTAGCCATGCACAATATTTGGAATTGGTTTATTCCTAGTCCAATACTCTTTATGATCTAATCCCTAATGCTCCTTGCCCGTCAAATGATCTGAAAAGAACTGGTCCAGAACCAAGTTCCATTCTAAACACCAACACTACTTCCTCTCTTGCTCAAACCTCCAAGGTGAATACGATCCAATTCAATTCATCTCAACAACCAGGAGGTAAGAAGAAAAACAAGGGAAAATACAAGAAATCTTCTAATGAGTAGGATAATTCAAAGACTGTTGATACTCAACCAAATAGGAAGGCTAAGTCTCCTTGCATGATCTGTGAGGAAGACCACTACACAAAAGAATGCCCTCATCATGAGGAATTCAAGAAATTTATGAAGGGTACCTCCTAATTGGTTCAAAAACAACATTTGGTTGCACAAAATCCTGCCTCTCCGCAAGGGGGAAACACAGGTCATTCCCACCATGGGGATGCATCATCAAGTGCCTATGAGGTGTACATGTTTAAGACAATTAATGTAACGACTCAAGAAAATACCCATGACACTCCTCCAGGTGATCAGACTAGAGGAAAGGAATGTTGATTATCCCTCCACACCCACTCCTCCTCCATCTTCCAATCCTCTTCATAATGAGAAGCCAATTTCTGACGGATCATTGTGCCCACCCAAGAGAATAATTTGAAAAGCGACATTTAATCCAAAAAGTACAATATCGTTGAAGATTTGGCGGAAGAGCCTTGTGCTATGTCAATCCTCGAGGTTCTAAAACACTGTCGAAGTAAATGTAGAACCCTGTTTTCAGCTATTGGAGCTATGGATCATGGGGAATCGATCTGATTACATTTAATATTGACTATTTTAAGGAGAGACTCTTTCACTACTTAGAATTCAAAATTCAAGTTTTGGTTGATGGAAAGAACATCCATCACACTATTTTGGATGGGGTAGCCTCCACTCGTGTCATGTATTTTCCTTGTTGGAGAGCCCCTTGTTCTCCTAAATTTAGTCAATCCCCTACCACCCTGAAAGCGTTTGATGGACGTGGTTTCCAACCTCATGAACTCTTGCAATATTTCACTTTGACATTGAAGGGTAAAATTATTTCGGTTGATATCGAAGTGGTTGATGTGCCCTTGGATTACAATTTGTTACTTGGTCGTAGTTGGTTCTATGCAATGAATGCTGTCACATCTTCGGTGTTTCTTATTGTACAATTTCCCCATCAAGGAAAACATATCACTGTTGACCAACTTGACTATACAACTCCATATCTCCATAATGCTGCAGCAAATAATGTCCCTATTCTAGGAAAAAATGGTCTTGAGAGTGTAGGTGTAGGTCTTCTTAAGGATTCCTCACTCATGGGGGTTTTTCCTTTTCCTGCTCCTACCATCGCAGAGGTTGCCACATTAAATATGATTTCGACTTAGGTGCAAAAATCCCTAGAATCATCTGATCCTTTAGTAGTACCTGGTCTTTATGAGCATAGTTCTTTTCCTCTATCAATCTCATTAAAAAATGAAACAAACACCTACGATCATAGTTCATTGTCTCTGTCAAGATCATTAAAAAATGAAATAGACCCGCCTCCATTAGAATCAAGTGTCACTCTGGATTTAGTACTTGATCCTTCTTTTCCTTCACTTATTTAAAATATTTCTATTAGTAACCAGATGCCTAAATGAGGAAAGAAGAAGAGTCTCTAGAGAAAAATACACTTGGGGGACATGTCTCCAGCCTCTGGACATCATGCTGGAGCGAAGCCACTAGCATATACCAAATAAACTGGGGGAAAATCATGTCTAGAAAGATACACTGCTAGGAGTGATCCTTGTTCAAGGGTCATTCCCATCGTTATGCAGTTGTTTTTATAAAACGAGCTTAGTATTTGTTCTTTCTCGTGCTCATAAATACATGCGAATAGGTTACCAAGCTCATTCTTTGTTCTTTCTCGTGCTCGTTAAAAATTGAGAATAGGTTACCGATTATACTTTTATCTCTTTTTCAGACTCGTAAAAGCTATACGAAAAAGGAAATCTTTGGAGTCTCCTTTAAGATATTTTCATATTTCCTAAACATGAAAAGATTGTTGAGTGAGCTTGCTTCCTTTCACACTCGTTAAAATGTTTGAAAGGGCGTCTTTCAAGTGGTAGTTTATCTCTTTTTTGGCCTCATGAGACTAAGTCTGAAAAAGTGTAAAACAATATAGGGGAGAACCCTTATAATCATGCATGATTATAAATTTATGAAAAATTCATCCGTGGAGTTGTCTTTAAGTTCTTTTCAGACTCTCTAAAATGAAAAAACAACTGAGTTTACCTTATTTAGGTTCGTAAAACTATGCATTGAAGGAGCTATGTGAGTCCAATATCCAAGACCCTATGGGACCAAACCTCTCCTTCCTTAGATTAGTTAAATATATGTCAAGGGGCTCATTCGAAGGATGAGCTATACCAAGCATCTTTTATCCTCCTCAAGCTTGTTAAACAAGAAAGAGGTACTTATCTATTTGGATGGGGGAAAAATTGAAGGAAGTGGTTCAAGTTTTTTGGAATCCTTTATGGCAGTTGTTGTCGCCATTGAACATGGAACCTATGTTGGATTACTGAGAGGGGGGGTGAATCAATAATAACGTAATTATAATCCTTTTTCTTCAAATGTTATATCAATGTAGAATTATTATCCAATAATGAGCAGTAATAAATAAACAATCACACACATACATAGTACACTAGTGTTTTATGTGGAAACCCAAATCAGAAGAAAACCACATAATGCTTTTTCTTATATGTCTTGAAGAATTACATTCATTGGAAGCACCAAATTCCTTTGTTTCCAGTTGCAACTAGAAGGAGGCTCCAACCCCCTAGTTTCTCAGGCTACAACCTGAGGGAAGCTCCAACTCCCCAAATCTCTAGCTACAACCAGAAGGAGGCTACAACCCCCAATGTTCTCCAGCTACAACCACCTGTCCTTGCCTTGTCCTACCACCCTGAAGTAGAAGTAGAATGATGGAACCACTGTCACACTATCACTGTGAGATATACCGCTGTAAACTTGTACCAATAAATCTGAACCATGCATCAACCATGCATCAACCTATACCATAAAAAAGTGCATCCAACCATGTGCCAAGTATGTACCAATCATGTGTCGACTACTCATCAACTATGACTCATCAATATGTACCAACATCATCAACTATACACCTCATGTATGTGTGCCAACTCATCAACTACTTGTCTCAACCATATACTCAACATGTACCTCAACCAAAATCCCTCATCAATTTCATCATCCAAATCTGATTTGTAGCTCTGTAACAGACCTGGTGTATATGATAACATTCCTGCTAACCTTCCTTAACTTCAACAACAAGAGACTAGCATTTTCATCAAACTTTTCTTTAGTCTCACATGCCTAGTTTTTGATTAGTCAACAACCCTAACTTGAAGTAATAATAACTTTGAACCTATAATGTATAAAGATTTGAAAATGCTACAAAATGTTCTTCAGTTTGTTTTATGCAATTCCTCCAAGTGGCACTAATTGGAACCTCTCAGAAAAGGAGTTATAGCAAAAATGGCATACCTTGCTGAATTCTCACTTATTCTAGAGAGCGACCTTGTAGAGCGTGCCCCACACAAAATGTTTGATGAAATGATCTAAAACTGTTAAAGAGCATACTAAAGACTATACCATAACCAAAAAAATTGGTCTCACTAAATTTGGATCTGTTAGGAAGAAGTTATGACGTTTTTACCCGAAACACCTGATTTTGACTAGTTTCAGGACTGGCCACAAATCCTATTTTCCACAGAGTGTAACTCCCAAAATAAAATGACCCACAATCTAAATGTTTAAAAACATATACTTGGATATGTTGTATCACTTGCATATCAATTTCAGGATCTGAATCATTATAGAAAAAAAGTTATAGCGAAAATGGTGAGATGACCTGAAAATAACATACCTTAGAAAGCACCATCAAAATAATTTATCCTTCCTTGCATTTCAGAATTCTTTTCTTCACTTTCCTCATAATTTTGGCTTAGATATCATTTGTATACCTCAAAAACCTATATATATTCAATATTCTCAAGTTTGTTTCAAATGAGAGAGCCTTGCCTCTTATTTATACTCTTCAAGTAGCTTCCTTAAAAACATCTTCTAGGTCACTTAGCCCCACTTTCCTTATTTTAGGGTTGGGTCCACTTCTAATTTATCCATTAAAATTATTATTGAAAAAATTTATTTTGTATTCACTTTGAATTATAATACACTCATCACTTCACTTTATTATTTACCTTTTAAAATCTCTTAAACCACTTTGATTACTTTGACCTTTTAGGGCTTCTAGATGACATATGAGGGTCCTCCAACTTCATAAGGCCATAACTCTCAAAC